>JASTWP010000534.1:0-137484 GCA_030770255.1 Temnothorax ravouxi
ACATGATTCAAACATTTTATACAAATTGCAATAAAGAAAAAAGAACTCTATTTCTGTATAAATTAAAATTATGTTATTATAGCAGTCTAAGGTTGTAATATAAATTTAAAAGTGTATAAACATATATAAATTCTTATAAGAGTATGACGTATGTGTTTTTGCTTATTACTTAAAATAATTAAATAATTATTTAAAAACTTTTTAATTTGGAAAAAATTGTTTAAAGTTTAAAAAAATTTTTTAATTATCAAATAAAATTTTTTAGGTAGTGAAATTATTATTTCACCGCAACAGAAATTTGCGCGGCGATTTGAGGCGATAATTTTTTTATATGCCCGTAACTTCTATTGACGGATGCTGGAGAAAGCAGCTTGTAGACGCATGGGACGAACGTCCCTATACGGTTTAACTTTACATCGGCCGTCTGGGGGTTGTACCACCCTTACAATGCCGCTCAAGAAACGGTACTTAGTACATATGGGAAGGATTTGATGACTCAGACCGTCGTTTTATGGGGATGCAAAAGTCTGCTATTCTCGCATGGAAACGCAACGCAATATCCATTCGCTTTTTAATAATTGAGAACAGTCGCAGTGAAAAGGAACATCAAAATCCAGCGGAGATCAAACAAAGGGACATTATTCAATGACCAAATGTATAATACGAAGACAAATGGATCCCAAACAATTAATTTTAATTCATCATTAATAATGATAGCATGCAACAATCCATTATCATTAAAGTTAAAATTTTCGTTTATCAAGACAGATGACGGGAAAATAATATTACATTTTACAGTAATATTAACACGATTTTATTATCAGCATTTTATTATCTGCATTTATTCGCTCGACACCAAGTTAATGTCGGCCGAATCGAACGAAATTTTGCGTGATTATATGTATATCCAAATGGAGCTACGATTACGCGTAATCGTGGAAGACCTCCGTGTTTCCAGGATTATCTATGTGTAGAAAGCGTTAAAGGAGCCTCGAAGGCCCGCGAATGGTCACGCATGTGACGCATGTGATGGTGCGATTGTCATGTGCGGTACATCTTGCGACTATTTCGAGCAAAAAGAACCTTAGTTTCTGCATTTTAGATTAAAATCTCTTTTACAATTATTATTAATGATAAATTCATTCATCTATAACAGAAACTATGATTTTTCCTCGACACTCCTGAATTTATTGTAAAGAATTTATTAACGGTTGTGCAGGTTATCTTGCAAGTAAAAATCTTTATTATAACTGCTAATAAATAAATAAATATGATCAACATAGCCCTGCTAAATAAGTTAGTCCTCTCTCTTTATATTAAACTAGTCAATTTATTTTGTTTAATAAAAACAAATAAATATTGGATAAATAAATTAATCTACTAAATATAAATTTATTTCTTTTGGTGCTTGCGGTCAAAACAAATCGACTTTGATTTTGGAGCAATTTACTCCAAAATCGGACTAATTTTACTCGGTTCCAAAATATAACGGGAAGTTTTGTTTTTCACTGATTCTCTGGAATTTATTGTAAAGAAGTGTGCAAATTAGAATAATATAATCTGTTAAATAAATTAGATTTCTTTCTCTCGTTCTCTTTTCTATTCTTCTAATATTTTATTGTAATATTTTATATTAAACTAATTAGTTCTGTTTTTGCTTGATAAAAAAAAAACAAATAAATCCATTAAATATAAATTAATTTCTCTTCATTCTCACGGCAAAATCGACTTCGATTGCCGAACAATTTACCTCTAAATCGAAGGATACACATAGACCGGCTGCGAAATCGATTTAGACGCATCCTCGCCGTCTCCCGACCACGGTGCCCGATAACAGCGGTACGTTCCTGACCATGTAGTCACGACCATAGCGTGGCGGCATGGTCAGTGCATCCTCGAGTAACACTGAGTAACACGCTCGGCCGGGGCGCGCGGCTGCAACGCGGCGTCAGTCGGCGTCGGGACGGCGTGCGGTGCGGTCATTCCGTTTGTATTACCTCCGAGAACCGGTCGCGCGCGTCACGTTCTCGGCATCGTCAGGTGATCGCGCGCGCGCAGTTGACAGCGTGCACCTGGCCCGAAAGTCCGCAGGTAACGAAATCCGGAGCAGCTGCTCCACACCGCCGCCGCGGCGGCGGTTCTCCTCGCGCGAGTCACTTCGTCGGTCAATAGATCGCCGATGATTAAGAGAAAACGGTGGGTGATTAAGAGACGCTGATATCATCGGGCGTGTTTTGCAGCCTCGACTCAGGCGAAGGACACCGTTCCGGGAGGATCGGACAAAGAGAGATCTCTCGATCACTCGCGGGAGAGATTTGAGATAATCGCGGTGCATCGCTAATTTCTCCCCTTTTCCGCCAACTTTCCGGTCAACGATTCACTCTACGCAGTTTTTTAAACTTTATTTTAGAAAAAAAAAATCTAAACTCTCCGGCTCTACTCTTTGACCTTTCCGAAGATTTAATTTAATGTCTCTTCTGTCGTGCTACACGAGATGTTGTTTCCAGTTCTATCGCGGTTTTCGAGGAAGAATCGTTTAGAGCGTTCCAAGAGGAAGATAGCAATTATGTAAAGTTACCGCGGATACAATTAATAATTGAATAATGTATCAATGCTATAAATTCTTTGGTTTCCTTGAAAAGATCTTATTTTTCATTCGTAACTCCAATCACACGCTGATGGAGCACGCACGCTTTGTCCGTGCCTGTATAATCGATCCCAGCTGCATAATGATTCATAACACTCAGGGAAGTAAGCAAGATCCATAGCTCCGATTTTCTTTATATAGATACGCAACGTGTTTCCGTGAAGTCGGAAATTACTCCATTCTCGAGCGATCGATAATTCTACTCTAATTGCCAGCGAAACACTGTTGTCGTCGCTTCACGTCGCGCAACGTTACACTTTAATAATGGACTTCATATCGGTGTAAAACCTTCAATTACGATTTTAACTTAATTGCGACGCTCCGAGAGTCAAAAATCTGTTTAATTATTGACAAAGATAGTACTATTAAAACACGTAATACTGAGTGATTTTAATTTTCTGGAATTCAGTGAAATTAATAACAAAAATTAATTATTACAATTAGATAATAGACGCAAGTATAAAAAAATCGTCGTATTTTTAAAACGTAGAAAGAATCCTAAAATGAGAATTTCGAGCGCTGAACTAGTTTTCGAAACACTGCTAAATCTTCGTTTTACAACGTCGTGAATAATAAAATAACCTTTAGAATCTTTTACAGCGCTATTGTCCTTGAAAGAAACCACGCTTCTACAATATAAAAATAATTTAACGAGTGCAGCACGCCCACCCCGGTCTTTCCCTGTCAAATTTTCGTGAGCTTCGCACGTACGTTCCGCCATAAATTTTGTAAACTTTTATTCGCCGGATTGTTCGATTATCCGAGCGAAATTGTTCTTACTCTTTTGCTTCTTCGCTATCTTGACATATCCGCTGTCTCACGCGGCCGACGTAATCATTCCAATATCATTTCCGCTTTCGATTTCGCAGCTATTTCGAGATCGTGCATCTCAGCGCATTTCCCCTATTCGGGGCTGCAACAATTTTGTTTAACAATTTTAATAATCGAAGTTTTATTGTATATAATATATATATATATATATTTCGTATCTCTCTCTCCCTTAAAATTTCGTAAAAATTTTCACGCGACTTCTTCGACGCTGATAAAGTCGGCGTACAATACCGAGGTGGAAAATTACACGACAGAAGTATTTCTTTCCATTCGGCCTGGATGCAGAAACACCTTGAAAGACTCTAACCAGTTATTGTTGAGCCGTGGCGGGCACACATACAATACGCGTAGTACATGCCTACACGTTCACGTGCAAGAGCGTTTCGCGTATATCAACGTAAAGTATGACTAACCGAGTAACCTATTAGTTAGGCATTCGTTTCCCATTGCATGATGCGCTGACATTATTATTTCCCTCAGTTTTGACCGAGAGACCGAAGCGCGATTTGCATTAATTGCCGCCATTTTTTTATCCGAAGGAGTCAAAAATTTTTCAAATAATATTCAAATAATATTCAAATAAATAGATCGTATAGCAATAATCACGCAGCCGTTCGATAACATTCAAAACAAAATTTATATTTGTCATATTTTACATTTATTTATAATAGCATCGAGCCGCAAATTTTTATTATTGTCACTAATTCCACCGAGCAAATTAATCCTCGCGATAAGAAATATTGCAGTTTACGGTAGAAAGAGCTTCAACCGTTCGCGAAATATTCCCACATTGCTTTCGCCAAAAATCGATAGCTCCTATAGTAGTGGCCGGAGGGTAATTCTGTGGTCCATGCACCATGCACGCACAAAGGGACGGGCGTAATTATTATAGATGGCGAGTTCTAGAGCGAAGAGCGCGCGGAAACCGGGGCAATTAGGATTCTCCATTGCGGATGAAGGGTTTTACATATGGATGCCATTAAAGCCGCTAAATGACACGGGAGATGCGAGAGGTGCTTAACGTGGGTTAAGCACTTCCTGCTACCTCCCGCGCCGAACGAGCCGCTGCTGCCTCGATCCCTTCGTGGACAATATCTGTGTTGCATAATGCATTCCGATTGTACTCCTCTCGAGAGTGTGTCGCATCGAGAGACGCGGGATTTCAGATAGATCGCAGCTCCGCGAGCATTTCGCGGACGTACGTCATCGCGGAATCCGTCACTCTGAACGGAAAACCGCGGTAAATAAACATCTCTTGCACGTGCCAGAAAAATTTCGAAAATCGATTTACAAAAACTATTTTTGAGCCTATTTTTTGTTTGCCCGTTTCTTTAGGGACTTTCGTCGCGATAAAGCAACAATTTGATTTTATTAACGTCAAATTAACGCCGCTGTGAAGAAAGAAAGACAAGAGTTGCGAAACTTGGTCAGAATAATTTGAGACAACGCAAGAAATTATTTTAATTATTATCGTTCGAAGTGCATGGCGGAACTTTTAAGCGTATTTTTTACAAACGAATTCTTGCCAAACTCGAAAAAGTTGTGCACGATCGCTAATTTTATGTGTACAAGTAATAAACGTGATAAAAAGAGACTGGAGTTCAGAGGAAAAATATCGCGCGACTGTTTTTTACCGAGAAGTAATTACGATAGAACGCGACTATATATATACTTGGAAGAGTTTATTCTTAATTAAGGAATTACTAAATACAAGATATATTTGTTATGTACAAGTAATCGTGATAAGAAAAGATTCATAATCAGGGCGCAACAATTTGAAAGAGTCTACTCTTAATTGAGGAATTAAATACGAGATAAAATTAAGGAAATCGTCAGTCGCGCGCGAGTTCCGATGCGTCGCGTTTCCGAAAGGGTTAAGATTGCGACATATACACCCGTTGGTCACTATACTCGTGTCATGCCGCGACATGGGGCGTTCGTTTTATCGTTCGTCGCCGAGCGAGGCGTCGACGGGCATCGACACTTTTATCATTCCGCGTATAATTCTACTTAATCGCCGTTGCGTCGTAGGGCCCCCTACGTACCATGACGTTCTCGTTACGTTTGTCCAGCTGGCGAAATCCAATCGCGAGGGGTAATCGAATTTCGACGATCCAGCTTGTTTGCGAGGAACGAGCTCGTCCCAATCAGTGCCCTGATATGTGCCTTTTCTTTGCCGGATTCTCTCTTATTCCCCGACAAACACGATCGAGAATCAGGGCCCGTCTCGTTTGCGCGACCGACGGAACATTCCGCATCTATGAGAGTACCCTGGAAAAAAAAGCCTGACTGAATTCTTCCGCGAGGTAGAGAAAGTATTCTAGAAACTTTTCTCCGGAGAGCAAAAATACGCCGGGAATATTTCGAGAGATGTCTGGACACATTAATGCTCTAAAGATAGTTTAGAAGCGTATTTCTGAAATGGTCGCGCGCGCTCCTCAATGCATAATAACGCGCTTTCTCCTTTCCGCGCGCCCAAGCCGGACTATTCTAAACAACGCGCCCTAATACTTTCTTCCTCTCGAGCATAAAAAACGAGAATAAAAATATTCTCTCCGTCGCCCCGCGTCCCATTCCGTTCCGTGGTAGTCCCACGTTCGTTCACGAGGACATTAAATCGCGCCGACGAGATCGCGTCGGAGATCGTTCCCGCGCGCGCGGTCGCCGCGGTCAACTCGAGGAATGAGGATTATCGCCCATTAATGGAACGAAACGCAACGGCGACGTAACAAATTGGCAATCGACAAGACGTGTGTGCGTCACACGTTTTCACATGGCGAGATACCAAATGTATTTAACCCTTTGATACCGAGGTGAGGACTCGCGGAGAAGCCTATCGAAGTGGCTGGTACCATTCCGCGAGAGAAACAGTTCGAGCTTGAACGATCGAATTAAACGATCGTCGCAATTGAATTAGTTATCTTTATCGTAACTTAGCAGAATAACCGAACAATGTACAACTCCTGTCCCATAATTGCGCTACAACGTCCTTCATTGTTATTCATTTTGCGATTGTTTCGGATTATTAAACCGAGTAACGTAAAATTAAATCGGACGTGGTCGCTTCGCGTTGCAAAAAGATTTTTGCGTTCGTTTTGGTTAAAATAACATTTAAATAACACGCCCTTTAGACCTTTTGCATAAAATTGCCCTTTAGCTTCGAAAGGGGAGAAAGATCGAGAGTGAGATCGGACTACGCAACTCCATGCATCCTGCTCGAAATATACACAATTGCCCCGTGCGATGGGGTTGCGCAGCGCACGTGAACGATACCGGAAGTATAAACACGCATGTGTCACCTATGACCCTTCGAAGCCAGGACAATTAATTGGCTTTCAAAGCTAATTAATTGTCCTAGCTATTGAAGCGTGGCGAGCGGGGGACGTCTCGTTCTCGTGTTAACTTCCCGAAATAGAGCGTATCGAGTGTCGTGTGTTTGTCTTCGCACGCAGTCCCGTTGTAAGGCAGGTGTAAGAACGATCGATCATCGATAAGCGTAAACGTACGATAGTGCACTTGGTTGCCAGGGCCGCGATGATGCATGCGAATCAGTTCGAAACGGATCGTTTCAATTTAGAATTCAAATTTATACTCATCAGAGCTAATCTTTCTACATGTATTATATGAAAATTAAAAATTAATGTGGAATGTAATTAAAACCTAGATTTATGTTAAAACTTTTTTAATGTTTCTTTCTCCGGACAATAACATTTAGAAACCGTCAATTTTTACGCATGGATTTAAATGTACATAAATTATGAAGGATGATTAATCTATAAATAATAATGTAGATTTTTAGATTCACTCTTCGATAGGAATAAAATATTTTGAAACAAATCCAAAACTCCGTAAAATTGGCGTAAATCAAAGAGTGGGCAACGCGCGCAAAAACGCAAAAAAGACAAACAATTGATAATTGTGTTAAACTCAATTTGAAATGGATATGTTCAAAATTAGAATTCAGATTTATATTCTGAAATTGGCTGGATTCGGGGAGCGCGCTATTAGCGCTATTTGCTTATTCTATCCTTGTTTTACACCTGATGATGAGCGATAAAGATAGAACGATGCAGTAGCTCTAATAGCGCGTTCCCCGAACGCAGCCATTATCTTTCTGCATATATTGTCCGTAATATTAAAAAACAAAAATTAAATTTCAATGTCACTTTAATGGAATGTAATTAAAACCTAAATTTACATCAAAATCTCATCAGTGTCTCTTTCTCCGGATGATGACGCTCAGAAATCGTCAATATTCGGGGGTGGATTTAAATTTGTATAAACTCTGAGGGATGAAAATGTACCTACGGACAAATTCAGACATTTATATTCAGAATAAACATACACAATCGATATTCGTGCGTAAAATTGCGATGGTTTTGAAAGATATCAGTTCTCACTATTATTATTATATACATATATATGAAATGACGACGAAGTGACTTCGCGAACTATACTCCGACACCCAAAGCGTGTCCTTCTTCCTCAACCGATCGAACTCTCAAACTTCAGCCGCAGCTGTCAAACGTCGGAAATCCGCCTCGGCCCGATACCATGATACGCTCCTGTACCCCGAGCGGGCGATCGCGTGTGAACGTCAACGTCGTCATCGACAGCGAGGCGTGGTGACGCGACGTCGGCCGACGATCTCAGTTCGCCGGCAACGGGCGTCGCGACAGCTCACGTCGTAGAGTGGGCTTCCGGAAGTAGATCGCCTCCCCGAGAAAAAGGGTGTACCACCAAAAGGGTACAAAGGAGACAAACAAGAGGACGCGAGGGGCGGAGAAGAGCAGTTCCGCAATAAAAAAAGGGGTACCGGGAGCACCGAGGGGGTGACAGGAGCAACGAAAGGAGCGAGGACGGGGTAGACAGAGGGGGGCAGAGGGCAAAACACGTGGATGCTGTGGCCGGTGTTGGGGGGGGATGACGGGCTGAGTCCCACAGCGTCGCCCACGACGCCGGCGACGACCGGCCCCCCCGCCAAGGGGGTACACAAACTGACCCCCCTGTTGCTCTGCGCCCCTTGCAAGCCCGGTGGCCACCGGAAGAACCAGAGCTCCACCCAGTGGTACGTGCAACAGGTAAAGAGAGACATACCGGATGACCGGACGGCATCCTGCTGCTTTTACGCCTTCGTTCATTCTGCTTCGTTTTTACTGACGACGACTCCCGCTTCCCGCTCTTCTCTCTCGTCGTGCATTTGTCTGAACTGAAAGAGTGCCGTCTCTCATGGAGAGTAGTAGACGCGAGGAGATTACGGAATAACGATAACGTATCGAGCGCGATAAGATCGGTGTATGCTCGAGCTGTGTATGCGCGATTTTACTCCCATCATTTGATTTGTTTCTATTGTTTGATTTGCCAGCGCTTTTGTCATTGAGCG
Organism: Temnothorax ravouxi; assembly: GCA_030770255.1. Taxonomy (NCBI): domain Eukaryota; kingdom Metazoa; phylum Arthropoda; class Insecta; order Hymenoptera; family Formicidae; genus Temnothorax; species Temnothorax ravouxi. The sequence continues at coordinate 8,862 of JASTWP010000534.1, forward strand.
TGCTTGTAATCATATGTTATATTTCGCACGAGAGGTGTATCGTAATGCTCCCGATAATGCGACCCGGCCGCTCTCGGCAAACACTCGAGTTAAGCAAGCTTAATCGCAAAATTCCTCAACGCCGAAAGTGGAGTTATGTAATATAAATATAACATACGATGAGTAATTTATCAGTCGATTCTTTTCACATTAGTCTCATCTATACAAACAAAAAATATTATATTAGCAACATTGGTATAATTAAAAATAAGCTTGTTAATTAAATAACAGTATTAACGAGACAGATAACATTTTATGAAAACAAAAACATGACGTATTTGTTTCATTAATTAGTACTCTTATTGCACTAACAAGATTATTTTTAATTGAACTAATACAACTGTTAATGCAACATTATTTTTTTCCGTGTGTATAAATTTTTTAATCAAAATTAATTCAGTAACAAATTTTTAATTCAACGCCTGTTTTGCGAGACTTCGCTGACAAGGATTCTCGATTCGATCAAATCTTTTCTTCAACAAAAAATTTGGAATTCGATCGGAGAACGTATTTATCTTTACGATACACCCTGTACGTTTGCATGTGACCTGCCACCAGTATCGTTTTTGCAATGAGTGAAGATTTAATTTAATCTTAAAATGCACGAAAAAAAAAACGAATGTCAATTTTTTCAGGCTTTACGGCTTTAGTGCATGTCAAACACGATTTCGCATTTATATGTGTGCGGTAGACGCATTATCGCAATTATATCCATTCTTATACCCCTCCCTCCGAAACTTGGAAGCAATAAGTGACACTGATTCCCGGATTACGCACACCGTGCGTGTGTCGCACACACGCCGGCTGTTTAACCGAATAATCAGGGTCAGAGTGTCATCGGAACTGAGTGGAAGAAAGAAGCGATCGCCTGACAGCTCGATCAGCGAAAATAATTTGCATTAATCAGTCATTATCCAACTTAGAAAATTTTTTCTCACAAAGGTTACTTTTTTATTTTAAAAAAAACGGGATTTTTATCAATTTCTAAAATTGGAATAGATTTTGATTAACTTTGCATTATTATTATTAATATCATTATTATCCAAATATATACGTAATTATGATTGTTATACATATAATTATTTCAGGCACTATTTATCAAAAATATTCTTTCAGTAATTAAAGAGGTGTCGATCTTGAATTTTACCGCAGGAAAACGTGCGCTCCTCATTCCCTCCGATGAGACGATAATAATCGGGATTTATTGTACAGTTTTTAGTCAGCAGTTCTAGAAAGAGAAGTGAATAAGATCGATTCAGCGATACAAAGATGGCAGAATTCGCGTTTGTTGCGCTCGAACGTTTCAGCGCGCCGCGCAGTTTCACGATTGCCTCCGACGTGGATTCCGCGTTGGAGAATCCAACGGGAAATAATGGGGATGTATTTCGGGACCTCGCGGGCGGACCGTTGACCCCAGCGGGACATTTGCGGGATTCCGCGACGCCGTTCGCCGTGTTCGCCATTCGCACGCGGCAGACGTACAACATCCCGAGCGGTAGACGTTCCAGAAACGGCAGACGACGTACATACAATGTTTCACCCGTTTCACCGTGTACTCTGCTACAGCTGTCAATTTACTTATAGTCGCGCGCGCGCTACGACGACGACGTCGACATGATGTCATGAATGTTGCATTTCGTTCCCGACGATCGATCCCCGAACCTGCGCGAATCGCGTACCTATCTATACGGTACGCGCCACTCGGTATATTTAGTCCATTTACACGCGACTAACATTAAAATTCGGAAAGCACGAGTTACTCGGGAAGTCGTTGCACCCTGTGTCGTTCGATCGGGTGCAAAATCGCGAAAATGCTTCTCTATTTATGAGCCCGGGCATTTGTTCCAATCGAAATACACATGCGATTTGCTTTGAAAATTATTTTGCGTCAGTATACTTTTCCAAAGTTTTCGAAATAAATGAGTATACTATTTAATTCAACAGCTTCCTTTGACTGTAATTACAAACAGATACGCCAGTACGGAGTTTGTAGCGCGGTTGTGTAACTAATCTACAGTACAAATAATTATACTTACAATTGGTTGCGAATTCCAAAACCGGTTTCGATCTCTATACTGACAAACAAGCTCCTTCAGTCGGTGGCTTTTGACTGAGCACGCCCTTGAGTTCGTTATTTTTATCTAGTAGTCATTGTTGTTGATAATACCCTCATTTCTGTTTTTACTGTTTTTATGTCTTCTGTGGGAGGTGTTTTCTACTTTGTTCAATGCTCCTCTTTTTGAATGTTTCTTAGTTTTCTCTGTTTCAAATTTAAATCCAATCTCTTGTTTTCAAATCCTTATCTTTTCTCTCTTTCTATTTGTCCCCCTTTGAGAACTTTCTTTTTTAATGGGAAAGTGCGCGTTGTCAAGTAGTTCCTTAATACTTAATTGGGTTAAGTTTAGTCCATCTTTTTGTAGTTTTATGCGAAGCCTTTCTGAGATTAGGTGTTTCTTCTAAAATTTTTGTTTTTGGCATTTGCAGTTAAATTTTTTGTTCAAACATTTGCATACATGAATATTTAATTTCTATTTGAAAAAGAAAGAAAAAGTTACTTTTTATATTACATAATAATAAATATAATATATACACCGTTGTTATTTCGTAGAATTAAATAAGATAAACGAAGGGGGTGTGCGCGCATGTTTCAAGGTAAAAACGCTATTATCCTGCATGACGTGATCGACAAATAATACCGTATGATTCCACGGGTCTTATTGCCGGAAATGTCCCTAATTACGATTCAACCTCGATCGGGAGATATTCCGTGCGTAGTTTTGCGTAAGGAACGGGCAATCGAGGCCCGGCTCGTGCTGTTTACGGCCGAACAATGGTGAATCGACACTCGAGGGAAGCGGCTGCCAAGGACGAGTACAGGTACGAGGACCTCGAGTCACGCTCGGGTTCCTCCTGCGGGCGTTTAATTGCTCGGTCGTTCCGGGGCGTGAGCGGGTGGACTTCAGGCCCTCGTTTCTTGGGTCTCGCTTACATCGAGATGGGATCGATAGAGTTCTCCGCCGTTTGAATTTTTAATGCCAAATATGTCAGATAATCCTTAAATTGCGAGATGCAGATTTTTCAATTAAATTTTAAAAGAGAAATTCCTGTCGGAGCCCAAATTAGATCAGAATTAATTCGAAGTAGTTTAAATTAGATTAAATAGAAAGAAATCTAATTCAACATTAAAAATAAGTTCCAAATTAATTAAAATTAATTAATAAGCAAATACAATTTAATTCTAACGTGTCGACGACGATATTCTATCCAAATAAATAATTTCATGATTTTCAACTAAAAAAATATTTTTAATACTTTAGTTTCTCTATTTTAAGGATTTATTACTTCATAATTCATTTTAACTTCGTCCCACTAATTCACTTTTATGAAATCTAATCTATATAATTATATATATCTATAATAAATACGTAATTCTCTGTGAACAATTTTGCGAACAATTTTTTAAATCAATCCCTCTCGGGAGAGACACTCTCTTGATAATGCATCCAACAGGATAAGCAAGCACGATGTCTCTACAGGTTCCGGCTTTCAGTCGTTTTCCCGCGAGACGATTTCTTTTCTCGAGAAACGAGAAAAAGTATCGGAGAGAGACGGCAATGACACGCTTCTCCTTCCGTCGAGTCTCTATTACGATCGTCCCTCATCGGCGCGGCGCGGCGCGGCGTGTCCTCAGAGTACGGCTTCGATTGTAATCGCTCGTGCCAACGCGAATGCGTATACGTCTGTCGTGCTGGATTCCACGACATTAAGCCCCCTTTACGGCCTCTAAGACCCGCTTTGTTTACAAGATCTCAATGCCAAATAAATGGATGTGACACGACAAGCGCCCTGCCGGTATCACGTTCCACACTCGATCGCAATTAAGTCCCGAATAAATGACAGTTATGTCAATGTGATCAATATAAAAGCGCAATTAAATTAATTTCTCAAACTTCGTTAAATTTTATCGTTCTACAAAGTTAATTAAATCAGCTTACTCATAAAGGATTAATGTGTTTAAAGCCGGATTAAAAAATGTTTATTGGATTTTTCAATTTGATGTTAAGCCGACTAATTGTTATATTTGCGGGACGGCGAAAAGCCGTTTGTAATGAAGATCGCTAATTGCAGTTTCTTTCCGCGACGATAACGCTTCTGAACCACCTTTCCCAAAGGCTAACTACCTTTAAGACGGACGTTATCACGCGGCGTTACGTCATCGCGTGAGCGAGCCCGTCTTTATCAAGGTAGAATTAATTATATAGACTGCTCGACTGTCACTGATAAGTACATAACACAGCTTGCATGTATACATATGCGTACACGCATACACGAAGTGCGTGTTTATTATGCATGGACATGAGTCAGTTGATTTCATGATTTATTCATTGAATTAAAAGTCGAGGAGATCAGAAAATTAGATTTAGAGTTTCTTTTGTTCTTAACAACTATCTCGATTTATCTCGTTTCAAAACATCGATCGCTGATCAATGCTTATCTCATTCCTGCCATTTTATCCTGATTCTTGCACCAATTTTACGATGATTCTTCAGAATGCTTCGCAGCGCGTAAGTCAAGAAACAAAGAAACGTAATTAAAGCACCTGATTAAATTTTGAAAAGAATTGTATCGTATCACATCTTTATAGTTTGACGCGAATATTCTGAAGCATTCTGCCAGAAATGTCTACATTAGCACGTGTGATATGTTTAGATTTAACATATAATCTTAGTTATATCTTGATAACTCCAAAGGTTTCGAGAAAAAAGTTATTAGAAACAATGAAGCATGTAGTCTGTTAAATTTAGTACATGGATGAAGGATATATAAAAATAATTACGTAATACGGCAATTAATTTGAGTAATTAATGCAGAATCGCGATTATTATTCGTGCAAAATTTTACTTTCTCCTTCTAACTTAACTTTTGCAAGTCAACTTTCTAATCATCATAAATAAATCAATTACAAATAGAAAAAGTATAGATTCATTCTTTTTTTATTCCAAGTTGCCCGGTTTGTTTGTCACGGTGAGTTTATTAGCTCGCGACAGGGGGTGGGCGAGTACTCCGCTATGAAATTAGGAGCTTAAATCATCCCCTGGTGTGCGGTCCTTCGTTATCAGTTCCGTTATACCCGCCTACAGCATTTATTGGTACGGACGTTCATGACTAAGTTCGGCGTTCGATTTTCTACTTTGCAGCCCACGTGGCGTTTATGGGGCGAGGAAAGGGGCGACGGCGTCATATACACGGTATACCTAAAGAAGGTCCGATACCACCGGCCTACGAGAAGTCTCTCAGCATCGGTGAGTATGATCGAAGTATTTTTAATCCAGATTTTTAACGTTCAGCAATTTTTACCCAATTTAATTTTATCTTTTTTTTTTAGATTTTTACCGTTTTATTAAGTTTTACCAATTTAATTTGTTCTTTTTTTACGATCAACGTTTTTCACAGCGTTTTTTGATCTGAGAATCGTGGTTTTCTTCGTAAAAAATGTAGAAATTTCAAGAATAATAGTCAGTTTTCGTATTAGTCACGTCTTTATTTAAAGACTTTTATTTAAAAGCTTTATTTTTAAAGGAACCTGATGTCAAAACGTATGTTTGTTCTCACGCTAATAGCTTTAACACTCAAGTAATGCGCCTGTTGCGATTTTGCCAGGATTCCGACGACGAGATCTCACACTTGGAATGGGAGACGGTGAGGGTGCGCTTCCTGAAGGCCGGCACGGTGCAGCGGCTGGTCGAGAGCCTGGCGAACGACGACGGCGAACTGGAGTCCACCTACATAAACATCTTCCTGGCGACGTACCGGGCGTTCACCAGCCCGCGTGAGGTCCTCGAGCTGTTGCTCGCGCGATACGACGCCCTGGACGGGAGCGCCGGCTGCGAGCAGCACCGCAAGACCCTGGTCCAGGCCCTGCACGTCTGGCTGGACGCTTACCCAGGCGACTGGAAGTCACCCCCCAATCACCCCCTGCTCACCAGGCTCCTCGAGTTCACGCAGCAACGCCTCGTCGGCTCCGAGCTCGAGCTTAAGGCCAAGCACCGACTGCATCGGTTCCAGCGGGAGGATCAGATAGGTAACGTTGTTTCTCCGGTTTGGAGAGTGAGTCACGTCGTTTCACCCGCCCTGAACTCTAAACACGAAGAATTGTATAACAGATAAGGCACCGTGGGAAGTTTAAATATAAAGAACGAAAGAGAGAGAGAGAGAGAGAGAGAGAGAGAGAGAGAGAGAAGAGAGAGATATGATGATGATGATGCAGCACGACTTCCTGTGAGTCTTATCGTTTTGGTTAAACTAAGAGAAAAGAGAGCGTTATGCTGTTAATTTATTTGAAATAAAAATAATGTATTTAATGTCAAATTTATTTCTATAATATCAATGTAATATGAGCAACTGGAATTAATATAATAGATTTATCTTTTTATTCTCATGTTTCTGAAAACAGTCCTGTATATTTTTATGTTTTGTCTGTGTTTTAATACAATATGTGTCTATTTGAAGCACAATTTTAAAATAAATGTTTATTTAATAAAATTGAAATATATGATCCGCGGAATTATTTCATATTTAAATAAAGTTCGAAGAAACATTCAATGATAGCGAAGGGTTAACGGCGAGTCTGACAATAGAATTGAGTAATAATAATATATTGCAATGCTTATGCAATTCGAACGTAACAAGCAACGACCCACATGACGGTTTGTTTTATTTACTGCGAATTCGCCGAATCGCGATAAGCGAGCTGGAATATTATGCTTTGAATGCAGTGTTCGCAAAGAAAAGGTCGAACATTATCGCACACAACCTCCATAGAAACCCCAAATTATGGAACTTTCTCCTCGAACTTGTGCAAAAAAGAAAAATATAACAGATGGAATATCATTGAGTGGATTCTGTATCCAGGTCTCGCAAAATGCCTTTCGACGTATCTCGCGAGTTTCCAGAGTGCGGAAAAGTTAAACGGCGTATTTTACCGCGGCTCGAACAGCATTACGAAAGAATCACCCTGTCAGGAGTTCGGCAAACGGAAAGAGAGTCTGAATGTTAACGGCGGTGAAAGGCTCAATCAGGCTACTCGCGCTCGCACAAAGGCGTCTACTTCCCGTGTATAAATTGAGGGTCCACAGGCTCCGTTGTATATACCGCCACGACCGGGGCAGGGCTCACCTTTCACTCAGGGCTCTCGCCCGATGGAGAACCCGATCCAGTTGCGATATTCCCAAAATAGAAATGGTTTTACTTTAAGCGATAGAAGGCAGAGGAAAAATATTTCGGAAAAATTTCACAGAAGGAAGCTTTTACAAGAACATAATTGTATGGTAGTAAGAACATAATTGTTCAATTGTTCTTACTAATAAGAGTTAATAGAATGTAATAATTAATCTGGACATTCTTAAAAGAAATTTGAGAAAAATCTATTATATTACAATTGTTTTTAAATTTAATATAATTGAATTCCTAATCTCACACATTAAAGTATCAAAACTGCAAAAATTGATTTAAATTATTCTTCTAGATTAATTAAATTTTGCAATAATTTGTACTTAAAAAATTATAATGTATAAAATAAAAAATTTTATAAAAAAAACTTCGATTATGAACATTAACATTTTACCATGTATCAATTCAAATTAATTTTCATTAATTTTAGACTGAACCAGATTAACTTCAGCTTGCCTCTTTCTCTTTTCTCTAGACTCCTGCATGGTGTACGACAATGGTCGACTACCCATGCGCAGTTCCCCGGATCCGATGGCGGATCACTGGGGGAACTACATCTTCCCCGAGGTGCCCCACCGTCACTTCGCCGAGCAGCTGACCCGGATGGACGCCGAAGTGTTCAAGAAGCTGGTCGCCCATCAGTGCCTCGGCGCCGTATGGTCCAGGAAGGATCGTTCTAGAAGCCACGAAGCCGCTACAGTGGTGGCGACCGTGAACCAATTCAACGCCGTCTCCCTGCGAGTGATCTCGACGATCCTGACGGACACGACGCTCAAGTCGCAGGAGCGCGCCAGGATCCTCGAGACGTGGATCGACGTCGCGCAGGAATTGCGAGTACTCAAGAATTTCAGCAGCCTAAAGGCGATCGTTTCCGGCCTCCAGAGCAATCCGGTGTATCGGCTGGAGAAGTGCTGGCAGTGCATGCCCCGGGAAAAGCACGAGCTCTTCCGCGAACTCGAGAGGATATTCTCGGAGGAGAACAACGCCTGGACGCAGAGAGAGTTACTCATCAAGGAGGGCACTGCCAAGTTCGCTGATACTGCCGGCAGAAGTGACAGGCATTTGCAGAAGCTCTTTCAAAAACAGAATACTCACGCGGGCGTAAGTGCGATAACATCGTTCTCTTTTGTGAGACCTTTCAACTTTTTTCTCAACTTTCTGAACTGATCGTATAAACTATGACTATAGATATTTATTTAAATCATATTACGTCCGAAGAAAAATCGTAGTAGCGATTATATAAAGAATTTAAGAAAGTTTGTTGTGTAAAATAATAGTATCTTGACATTTGGTTTTAAGAATTTTTAAATTTTAAAAGTTTTATTACCTACATCGGTGATACCTGAGTTAAATGGAAAACTGCTTTAATTTTAGCGAGACTAGAATTTTAATTATAAAAATTACGATACTGAGTGCATACATAAAACTAAAATTTATTTTCGATATTTTATAATTATATACAATTTATAATAATAATAATAATAATTAATGTATAAAAATTTATATTATAAAATTTTAAAATTAATTATTTTATAGTAAACAATGAACTTAAGTCGTATTTAATTTCAATATACGAATGTTACTTTTCAATATTTATACAGACGAATATATTCTCTATGCCATTCTCATTTCCTCTTAAAGTATTTTCTTTTACTGTTCAATAATCACAAATTTTCCTAAAATTTACTTTCAGAACATTAGCTATGGCACGATACCGTACCTAGGTACCTTTCTGACTGACCTCACCATGATCGACACGGCGATACCGGACACGATAGCCGACGGTCTCATCAACTTTGACAAGAGACGAAAGGAGTTCGAGGTGCTCGCCAGGATAAGGCTCCTGCAGGGCGCGGCGAACGCGTATAACTTCAGCATGGACCCTGTGTTCGATCGCTGGTTCCACTCGGTGGTGATAGTGGACGATCGGGAAGCGTATAAACTCAGCTGCCAGATCGAGCCACCACCAGGGAACACCCTCAACAATCGCGGCAAAAAGAAACAGGTCGGCATTCTTTATAAGAAATATTCTAATCTAATTTCTCTGTAACGTATATCGTCAAGTTTCTCAAAAATATATAATCTGACTGCCAAAATTTCCTCACCAAGATTGTAAAACAAGTATGTCAGGCAATAATATTTGATAACAATTATATTCCGAATATTCTTGAAATAAATACGCATTAATTTATCTTCGATTGCCAACGATTGAGGATCTAAACGAGAATTGAATCTTGGGACTTGTCTTGCAGGCTCATCAAGGTCACCGGAAGAACGATTCGATCGCCTCAACGTCCAGTTCGAGCAGTTCGCAGTTTTACTGCGACCTCGACTCCCTCCCGAGCTCGCCGCACAACTCGCTGGACCGGCGAACCTCACCGTCGCAACTGTCCAGCTCGTCCTCGAGCTCGTCTCTGCCGTCTCTGGACGTGTCCCTGAGCTCTGGCGGAGGAGGTGGCAATCATCAGACTCGTCTGGCACCGCCAGCGGGCGCCGTGGCGGCCAACGGCAGCACTCCCAATCTCGCCGGATTGTCCAGTCCCAGTCACTCGCACAAAAGTTCGCCGGACTTCTACATCATTAAGGTCACCATGGAGACGGACAACGTGGAGACGGAGGGTGTGGTGCTGTACAAGTCTATAATGCTGTCGAACAACGAACGAACGCCGCAGGTTATCCGAAACGCTATGCTGAAGCTCGGCCTCGAGGGTAGCCCCGATCAATACACCCTGGCCCAGGTGCTACCCGATCGGGAGATGGTGCTGCCCAACTCGGCCAACGTCTACTATGCTGTAAATACTGCGCACAATCTCAACTTCATACTGAGACAGAGGAGGGAGCCCAACGACGTGGCCTCGGACAGTCCCAGGAGCAAGGGTAACGGTCACAATCACAAAAGGTAGTCCTGAAACAGTCGCCAAGTGTCCAGGATCTCCGAAGAAGAGAGGCAAAAAGATCCTCGAAGTCGCCCGATGAGTGCGACAGTTCTCGGACACAGTTACATGAACTTTAAACACGCGAAATTAGAGTGACGGTTAGTGAAAGAGAGCAAAGTGGAGTCGATCGGTGTAATGCGAAGAAAACAAATGCGATGTTGAAGCGTACGTCAACAACTACCACAGCCAGATATTAAACTGTAATATTTGTTAACATTTTGATATTACAATACAGATGTCAGCAGTATTTTAGTCGATACTGTCGATAACAATTGGTAATATTAATATTACTAATTAGTATTATTAACACAACGCTGTTGATTAGTAATATTAACAATATTAATTACACAATATCGCAATTACAATACATATCAGAGTATTGCAGCTTAATATCCGGTTCGTCATTAAGATATTCCGTTGTAATTTAAAAACGATGACTACTTATTTAATAGTTATACAATGTCATTCGTGAAGAAGCGACGATCACAATATTAGGCATCACGATTACCGCAATCGACCGCATCCTCACTCTCTCTCTCTCTCTCTCTCTCTCTCTCTCTCTCTCTCTCTCTCTCTCTCTCTCTCTCTCTCTCTCTCTCTCTCTGTCGCGAATCGAGAAGAGCGAAGAGGGCGAATCTCGCCGTAATCTCGCGTTAATTAATTTGTTTATTAAGATTTACCATGACAACCCGGTCGTTTCGCCTTTTCGACGCGACGCGAACGAGCGACGAGCCGTGGTATGATTAAAAGCGCGGTCACTCGTACGACCGGAAGTGCGTAGACCCACGCACGTACCGCACACGCACGCACGAGCGCACGTACGCACACACGCACGTATACACACACGACTCGTACAGTATTCGAAGACAGAGAGCTCGGCATAGTTGCGCAACCGAGCGAGCTGTTCTAGCATTATTCTAGGCGGACGTTTAGCGTGAGTCATACACGCGAGGTTCTTATCGACGCCGCCGTGACGCAAATAAGCCCGTATTCCTGCCGCTTAGGCGTGTTACAGCGTCTACGATGTTAAACATGTGCGATTTGCCTAATCCGTTCTATAAAAAGACATAGAGATCGTTGATATGATTAAGATAATTGGAGATTTACGAATGTGTCGCTCCCCTTTCTTGCGCATCACGTGAAACAGGTGGCCACGTTTAGCGCTATATCTGCCTGATATAAACGCACGACGATTGTAGATCGTAGGAAATAATTGTGTTAATTATATACTCAAGTGAAATTTAGATTTCTACCTTCTCTTGCTTGTCACGAGGGAGCTGTATTTTTTTAAGTGTGCTCTCTCTCTCACGAAATATGTCCTCCGTTCGTCGCGAGACAGAGCGCTAAACGTGCGGCAGTAAAACAATTTACGAGCGTCTACGACGACGGCATGGCACCTTCGCGTGTACGTGTATGTACAATACAATAAACGTTACACGTGTTCTCGCGGACGTTAACGAGATTATATAGAGTTATAGAGAAATAGCGCGGGACAAGCGACTCGAGCCGTTGAGGGTCGTTGTGATTTTTTGTAAATAATTGTAATTGCGTAGCGCGGTAAACTCGACCAAGCGCGGGGGAAAAGCTTCCCCTCGCGCGAGGGGGGAGGGTGCCCCGCCGGAAAAACTTGTCAATTATTACCGCTACTGTTCCCTCTCGCGTACTCCAGAAAGCGGGATCCGAGATTAGAACTGCTGCCTCGTACTTGTTCTTCAAAAAGAGACCCGCGAATTCGTTCGATGAATTGTTGCGAAGGCAAGAAAAAATTCTGTGATAAAGGAATCTCCCAATTTTTTTTTCTCTTATCTTGACTCACCGCGACGCTATAGAGAAGACGAAATCGGAAATTCGATCCGCAACGACCGGACAAGCCCATTTCTTCCGATATCACTGTGTGAGAGGAAATTTTTCTATAAGAGGATTCGCGAGATATCTCTGATTTTATCGTGCTAGATAGTAATGGACGGCCCGACTGCGATAATTGGACAGGTTTATATTTTTCTATCGTCGCATGAAAAAGCCGGGGAAATGTGCGGAAGATATGACGAAATATTTTGCTTGGACTGGGCGTTTATCGAGTCGAAACAAATTGTTAAACAAAATTAGTAGATCCGGCTGTAATAGTCAGACGAGTGCGTCTTTCTCCATTGTTGTAGAGAAATCTTGGAAGAACGTAATAATATCACTTTGATATATTATTTCAGTAAGAAAATAATTAAATTATTAATTACTATTTCTTTGACTAAATTAATTTAGCGTAAGCTGGAAACGTTAAATGTTTCTTATAATTGTAACATATATCAAGATTATTTTCTCTTGGAAATATCATGTTAAGAATAATTTTTCTTAAATATTATATAAATTATTATATATGTAAATAAAAAACAAGAATTAACGTATTTAAAAAATTTGTGGTAAAGATTCTCAATCAGTGTCAGTCAAAATTAAATGTTGAGCGTACTTTTAACGAATTAACGATTGGACGTTCGAAGGAGCGTCTAAAATTTACAAATACTTATATAAAAGTGCCACAATTATGTTAATCAAATAATTGATTTTTTATTAATTAAACCAGAAAATAATAAAATTATGTATTACCCGACTTGTTCTGAAATTGAATGGTCCCGACGATTAAACATCGGAAATCCAAAAGAAGCAGGCCAATTTTTTCCACCCGGTCGCGCGCGCCCGGGAGCGGACACTCGTGGTGTCAATCGATATTCCATTAGTAAAACGAGCGCTAAATAATGGACGACTCATTCGTCGCGCGAAAAAAAGTGGGCTTGTCCGGTTTTTGCCGGCGAACTTTGGTCGTCAGTATCGAAACTCGCGTGCTAATCAACTAACCCCGAGAGCCATTCCAACCCCGTCACGTGTCGGTTTTTTTTCTCACGTTGATAACATTTTTTCACCGGAGTTTTGCGATACTCGGCAATAACTTTCCGGGAAGGAGATAGGAGCGAAAACAAAAACCGTGGTCGAGCACCCCGACAATTATTGTTTCAATTATAGGTTTCGAATAAGGTTCCTCCCCTCCCTCCCCCGAGAAACATTAGCCTTACACAATTTTTGTACTTATTTCCCATCGAATTTTTCCCCTCCCCCCTCTCCTTTCCCGTCCCCCGTTCGTTTATCTAACTAGCTGTGTATTCTCCTCATCACGTGTATGCGTATAGTCGGCCTCGGAAAAATAGTGGAGACCGCCATGCCGACGAGAAGCGAAGCTGTATGTGTAGTACGAACTGACAAAAGTGAGAATAGATGGCCTACACTTTTACGCGTCGTGTAACGTTTTTATCTTCTTCCACCTCGACAATCGTCCTGACGGTCGTAAAGCCACTCGATGTTTGTACAACGCCCCGTCGATTCCCCGTCCACTCCTGTTCCCTTTTTTATTATGACTCGTTTACGAGTCATGCAGGTAAGAGACTCTTTCGATTGGAGTTTCTAGCTCTCTTTTTGTATTCATAAAACAGCGCGATACTATCGAGATACTACTTTTAACTCCAGAACACACAGCATGTGTGTGTGGATCTCCCAGAGCCAGAAACCTCGCTTGTTCAGAATTTTCCATTTTCGATATTTAGTTTTAACTTCATAACTTGATAAAATACAACTGTTTTTGGTATTAAAATATATTCAGGTATAAATTTTTAAATTTCAGAATTTAAAAATAAAAAAAAACAAGTCCAGAAATATTAAATATAGTTGGTCTAAAAGCTGTGTTCTAAGGGTTAAAGACTGATATATGTTCACCAGAAAAGAAGATGCGTTGTAGGAACGGTGGTAAATACAGTCACGCGTTTAAAGCTTCGAAGATCTGAAAAGATCGTCGATCACTCGAAAGGGGGGAGGGGAGTAAAGATTCGTATCGCGTGAATCGTCTGTTATCACAAATCGCGATAACGAAATCCTGAAATAAAAGAAGAAAGGGGTGAAGAATCGCCGCCGGCGCGAGTCTTATGCGGCTTTCATCGAGTGAAAGGTCGTACCGATCGGTATCACGCGGAACGATTTCACGTGGCTGATGAGTGGACTTCCGCCGTGTGCCGGCACATCCGGCACGCGAACCTGTTGATCTTCCTCGCGAGGAACTCGAACACTCGGACTTTGCAGGTAGGGTAGTAAGACTCTATCTGAAGCTAAACAAGGCTAATGGTTTCGTCCGGTCGTTCGCGATCATTCAAACGCGTCAAAGGCGAGGAAGAAAGTTTCGTCTTGACAGGAAGGACTTGTATCAAGCCATCCCAATAGCTCCTGCGATATTCAAGGGCGTGATTGAGTGGGGAATGAAGTGGAAGGCACATAGTCAGATTGCTGTCGTTTCAGTTTGACAAAGATTTATCGAGATAGCTAGCCATTCTAGGAGCCTCGCAATATATTTTCTGAGAAAAGTAGAACGGAGAGAGATCAAAGTGGTTAATCGTGTTCTTGTTTGCTTAAAAAGTCGAGTGCTGTCCAGAAAACGCAAAATTACAAAATAAATTATCGAAATTTATATCTGTCTCTTTTCGAATTTAAAAGATCTCTGTCTTCACCTCCGTTTTTATGTCCACATCTACATGACTTCTCGAAAATTTTCCAAATCCTTATGAAATAACTTTTTCTTTGGTATAGTTTCTCGAGAATTTTTCCTATAGTAATTATAGACTACTAATTTATTAATCATAGATTATTAAAACGCAAAGCGTTTGATGAAAGATTTTGTTTAGAATACTTTACATAATTGTTCCGAATCTAATTAGAAATTTTTACATTCTTTGAAAATTTCTTAGATTTTTTTATTTGAACATTTTTCAAAAATGCTAAGAAAACATCTTTACACCTTTTCTAGAATTCTTTATATGTGATATCTGAAATATTCTAAGATTTTTCATTCTATAATTTCCTTATACTTATAAAATTTGAAGAAGTTCAAGACACTTTTAAAAAACTTTTCATAAATTTAAAATACAACAAATTCTTAAAAATATCAGATATGAGAGCTTCTTTCATCAGGAATAATGGTTGAATTAATATTTTATACGCAAAATAAAAATGAGAAATACATAATCACTAAAAACATGAGATAAAAAGGGAAACGTTTTAATCTCTTGCTTTCCCAGAAAATATTTGTTAATATTTTTTATTAAAAATAACAAACTTTGAAACTTTGAAATATACTGGAAAAGTTTTGCCAGAGTAACTCTAATAGTTTTTTAGGCAACCGGCCGCTCTTAACACTTCACGTAATACCACTCTGCACAAGCTGCTTCAAGTACTTAGGTGGTTCTGGTCGCGAAATTTAAAGCGAAACGACCTATCTTTAGCCACGGATTAATTTAAAGCCGCTTCTTTTCTGTCCTTCAGCCAAGCGTGTCTCGACATATTGCCCTAACCGTGGAAAGAGTCACCCAGATACTGAGATTGTTCCGCGCGATATCGCGTCTCGCGATTGGTTTCGCGCGAAGTAGTTCAAGGCCGCGCCGACGACTGCGTCAGAAGTGGCAAACCGGAGGAATTCGGATATATGCATTCTAGTGGCGGGCTTAATTGATATCGAAAATAAATTCCTGCTCGCCCTGCCGTTCGGCATCACGTGTGCCATATATTTGCTACTTTGCTGTAACAAATGCGTTATTACGATTCCAATTAAATCAGCGTCTTGCGCTGCCCTCCGTGTCGCATTGTTCTCAAAAACATCCTTAACATCATATTCGGCGGATCAATGATATCAGTTACTACTTACCTAACAAATTTAATTATAATATCTCCCAATTAATGAGAAATATGAATAATTAATGTCAGCATTAACGAAAAAAACATAATAATGAAATCGAAATAGATATAAATACATTGAAATTATTTCATTGTATTATTTTAATTCTGGAATGCTATTAAAAATGAGAAGTTCCTTAAATTCTTCAATATTATCTTTTTAATTGAAGAAAAGTACTGTTGACGAGTTCAAGGTGTAACCTCATTCTAAGAGAATTCCACAATCAGAAATAATAATGCATATACTTTATAGGAAAAAGGGATATCGATATAAAAAATTAATGCGGGACATAGAACGGGGTTTAAAAAAACAGCTTGAAAACACGTTGATTACGCGGTATCGCTGCTCCCCTCTTCAAAAAAAGATCACCAAGACAAACCTCCGGAGTCACCAATGTCGCACCGGTACCGAAACAACACAACCCTCTCGCGACCCCGTCGCCGGCGAGGCAGCCACCAATCGCGCGCCGTCGCCCCGTCGCGCCTGCTCGGGGATGACTTTCCGCGGACGCCAGCAGGCGTCGCGACGTCCGTCTCTCCTCCGATTCACCCCCGACCTCTCTCGTACCCTTCCTCTCCCCCGACGAGCCGGTGAACTCCGGAGCCAACCCCCGGCTGGCGCTCGCTCGCTCGCGAAGCAGCAGGCCAGTCGTGAGCTTCGTGCCGTGGTTGCTGGGGCGATGCACCTGGCGCATCGACCGACGTGTGCGACTGCATCAGCAGCAGCAGCAGCAGCAGCAGCAGCAACAGTAACAGCAGCAGCAACGAGTGGTGTATTGCGTGTCGCACTATCGTGCCCGTTATCCGTCATCATCGTCGTTGGTGCCAGACTCGCTGGAACGACGACGCTCGCACGTGAGCACGTCGCCGCGGCCGCGAGATGAGAGACGTGAGTCCCTTCGATCGGTCCATCTTCTCTCTCACCCTCTCTCTCTCTCTCTCTGTCTCTCTTTCACTTGATCTTTCTCTCTCTTTCTTTCTGTCTTTCTGCCTTTCTCTCGCTCTCTCTTTCTCTGTCTCTCTCTCATTGTCTCTGTCCGCCTCGAGCTTCCGTGTATGCCGCGGCAGAGGAATGCAACGCAAAGAACTGGCCATCTTTGAAACCACCCCTAACTGCTCGCTTGCCGCGCAAACTGCGTATACTCGCGATACACATTCGCGGCATCACGGAGATGTCGGCCGATCAGACGTCGAAATGGCACCCCGCGTTGTCCGTCTCGCTCGGTTCCTTTCTTCCCCCCTCTCCTCTCTCTCTCTCTCTCTCTCGCTGTCTCTCTTTTCGTCTCGGGGATGCTCGGCAAATCGAGCGCCAGTCGCTGCGCCCGTTCCTCCGGAGAATCCGCGATTATGATATCCGCGAAAGAATGTAATACAAACGTGTCAGTCGTCACGCAAGCTGCGGCGTTTGCAATTGGCTTCGCGCTTCTTGCCCGAGGACGAGGTCGTGAGCAGCAGGTGTTGCCTTGAAATGCATTATCCCCCTAATATGAGCAACCTTTCTTCCCATCCGTTTACTAGAGTAAGATCAGTTCTGACCTTGTAAAAAAATATGACTCGTCTGGGGAAGTTCGCGACGTTGAAGTAAAACCGTAACATCGCGATACTCGCGCGGTAATCCGGAAAAAGGCCGACGAGGGGGTTGAGGAAACAGTTTTCTTAGCGGCAAAGTTAAGAGAGACCTTTTATAAAGGTAAAGACTTTATAAGAGTAAAATTGTCGAGATTAGTTTCTTTCGATGTCGGGGGCTCTTATTGTCGAGATGTCCAACAGTGGAAATCGAGTTTACACGATAATTGGCTTAGTGTAGCATCAGGTGTTGCCTTGAAAAATATTGTCATTGGCAATAAACCGCCTCTAGAAGCTAGAATTGTGACTCCTTAGAAATGTAGAGATAATCGGAGTAAATGTGAGACACGAATGTGTCTTATGTTTTGAGATTACCTTGCTTTGACGCGGATCCGTAACTGTTAGCTACTCTTAAAGGACATAATAGTTAAACGAAGGTTAAAGAAGAGGGTCGGGTCCCTAAGGCCTGTTTTCGGCACCCTTCAAAATTCGACCAAAATGACTGGAATCACTTACTTATACCCTTGGAAGTAATATTTAGTCAATTCCAGCCTAAACGGAAGTATTGAGAGTGTATATACTTCAAGTATACATGCGGTGCATCAGCGCGCCCGTATCAAGCATTTCTTTGGAAAACTAAGCGTTTTAGAGAAAAATGTTTCAGATAAAAGTTATATGGTTTCAAAGAGGACATAAGATAGTGTCATTGGTTTGACCTTGGATAGTCATTTAAAGGTCACGTGAATGTCGATTTCAATATTTTATATAGAACCCCCTATTTTTACATATCTTGTAGCTAATTTCAAGAGCTTTCCAAAACACTATCGTATTAGATCACGTAGAAACACTTATTACAAATACTTCTGAAAGAAATGACTGACGTATTTTTAGAACTGTATGCACCTTTTTGAGCAACTACGATCCCTTAAGCTTTTAATTCAATAGACCAGGTTCTGCTTATGTTCATGGCCTTATATCGGACCCTATCTCACATCTTAATGTCAGAGATACACAAAATGCGTGTATACTTCCGTTTAGGCTGGAATTGACTAAATTATACTTCCAAGGGTATATAAGGAAGTGATTCCAGCCATTTTGGATCGTAAGCGAGAGAACGACGTAAGACGGCAGAGCAGCTTACTGAGAGCGGAATGGAAAGAGATAGAGAGAGGAAGAGCCATCGCTGACGAATTGCGGGATAACGGAAGCGTTTGCTAACGCATGTGGAGGCGATCTTCCTCGTCGAAGACAAAAATAGCTTTCCAATTTTGAAAGGTGCCGAAAACAGACCTTAGGGACCCTCCTCCTTTCAGCTCTGTAAATGTAGACTCGAGACGGATTTATAAAGCGCTGAGATAAATTCCATCTCGTCAAACACGCGACACATTTGATAAAATATCTTGGTTCTTGCGAATCCTTGATTTTGTGAAATAAACCTTCTCGTAGAATTAAGGAGCTGAGATTAGCTCGCTATATCACATAAAAGCATCGGGCCATTACGTAGCTTGTTGTCGCCGTAATTCCAATCAATCCTAAATGCCAAGATTCGAGGTTGGCGGACGGCGGTTGCCTTGAAAAATATTGCGTCAGCTCTGACGCCGCTAATAACCTATTCCAGGAGGCGAGATTACCCTACTCCCTAAAGACGTAATACTAGCTCTCGTATAATATATCCGAGCTCAGAAACTGGTTAAAACAAACACGCACACAAACACAAACACACCCACGCAGAGAAACGTCTCAAAGATATGTGAGGACGCCTGAAGAACGGTATAAATTTGATAGTTTTTCGGATTTATTTTTCTGACGTTTTTCGATTATTTACACAGAGCATCCTATTGTTCCTCTTATCGTTCTCGTTCCTCATCGATCCCTCTGCCGTTCCAGTCGATCTTAGGGAAAACCGCTGACGCGAGTTGGCGGTCCGTTAAAAATTTGATAGGGTTGAGGGCGGTTCCTCGGCTCGGCCTCGACCAAGAAGAAAGAGGTAGAGGCTGTGCACAATTCCCTATTCCCCTCCCTGTCTCTCCCCCTCTCTCTCTTTCTCGTAACACTTTTCAGCCCTCGACCTCGTGGCCGAAGATCGATCCCCGGTGGTGACGTGCTGCGTGAGCACACCCTCGTGGAAAAAAGCGGTCGCTCGGTCGCGTTAATAACTAATAACGACGACGGCCGCGGTGTATGCGCGTATATGCAGAGGAGTCCGACACGCGACGGCACCTTCTTTCGCTTATCCGGGTCGTCACGATGCTCGCTCGCTCGCTCGCTCGTTCTCTGCGAGCGCACGAGCACGTGCCACGTGAACGTAAGCGAGAGAACTACGTAAAGACGGCAGAGCAGCTTGCTGAGAGCGGAATGGAAAGAGATAGAGAGAGGAAGAGCCATCGGTGACGAATTGCGGGATAACAGAAGCGTTTGGTAACGCACGTGGAGGCGATCTTCCTCGTCGAAGACAAAAATAGCTTTCCATTAACGAAAACGTCGGCGGTGTTCGTCGAGTAGTGCTTGACCTCCGTGAGCGATTAAAGGAAAAAGAGGTTTCCGCTCGGCTAGTCGCACACTACGAGGGATCGATGAGAATCGTTTATTCCGTAGTTAATTAACAAGTGTCTTCACTCTTGTAGAATCTTCATTCGAAGCGAATAACTTTGATTATACCGAGACACCCGATTCTCAGCTTTGAAAGTGATGATCAACCTCGTGCAGTAATTTTCAACGAGAAACGTCCTGCCTGTCGCCCATTTCCGATCACATTCCTGGAGGGAGAGAGAGAGAGAGAGAGAGAGAGAGAGAGAGAGAGAGAGAGAGAGAGAGAGAGAGAGAGAGAGAGAGAGAGAGAGAGAGAGAGAGAGAGAGAGAGAGAGAGAGAGAGAGAGAGAGAGAGAGAGAGTTTAAATGTGCTGCGAATAATTTAAATTGCCCATAATCCGCGTATACTTACAAAACAGTTCGTTTATTTGACGTTTGATTATTGAGATATAACGCGGATGACACGCTGGAGTGCTCTCCGAGCATTCGATAAGAGATTGAATTTTAAAAGCAAGAATCAATTATTTATTTTTTATAGTGTAAAATATAAAAACAAAAAATTTTATATTGAAAATACATCAGCTATGTGATAAGATTCTAATAAAAACAAATTTTCTTAATTAGGCATCACATATATTAAGTAACTCGCTTTTTTAATAAATTATTCAATCAACCTCTCGAAATGCATTTTTTGAAATAATGAAGAAAATTCTCTTTATTGTGCCACGTGTGTGATATAAAATGTTCATACAAATTTCAAATGTTCATATATAATTCTGCTAAACTGTAACTTCAGAAATCGCCCAGAAACTTTCTTAAAAGCGCAAGGGATTTCAGCGCAAAACAGATAACTTGTTTGATATTTAATTATTAAGATATGTTACGCGACACGCTGGAGTGCTCTCCGAGCTTTCAATAAGCAAAAATCAATGATTTTTTTGTGGTACATAAAATATAAACAAAACATTTTATATCCAGCTTTTGTCAGGAGATTCTAATAAAAACAATTTTTTTCAATTAGACGTCATCATTAAATAGCTTTCTCAGTAAATTATTCAACCAATCTTCCGAAATGTAATATTCATTTTTGAATTTAAAATAATGAAGAAAATCTTCTTTATTTTGCCACGTATGTGATGTAAAATGTTCAAGTTTCAAATGTTCATAAAAAATATAATTCTGTATATAGGTAGTATCGTGCTAGATTGTAACTTCGGAAATTGCTCAGGAACTTTCTTAAAAGCACAGGGCATTTCCACAAAATAGATCGTTTGTTTGATATTTGATTATTAAGACATTACGTGGATGACACGTTGAAGTGCGCTATTCGAGCATTCGATAAGAAACTGAACTTTAAGAGCAAGGATCAATGCTTTTTCATACGTTACGATATGAAAAACCGTACCTAAACAAAAAATATATTATATTGGAAACACATCAGCTACATGACGAAATTCTGACAAAGGCGAGTTTTCTTAATTATAACATTATTGGATAGCTCGCTTTCTCAATAAATTATTCAATCAAGCTGTCAGTTTTCGAGATGTAATACGAGATGTATCGTGTAATTTCAAATAATTAAAAAGATCTTCTTCATGCTACGTGTATGATAAAATGTTCATACAAATTGTTCATAAAAAATGTAAAATTCTGTGAACCACTGGCGTAGTGGCATGCTGGACTGTAACTTCGAAAATCGCTTGGAAACTCTCCTAGGAGCGCGAGAGACCTCGCATCAATAATTTAAGGGGGGATTCTGGTGTACAAGTCCAAAAAGTAAGGTATTTTCAGGATATTTTTGAAGGTATTAAAAATCTTTGACCATTTCGGCAGTGGCCTAGTATATTGTACCATATTTCAAGAATACAAAACGATTTTTTTCATTGGCGGAAAGAAAACAACTCTTGGGATATATCGTCGAATGTTCGAAGGTGCATAAAATTCGGTGGGCGTAATAGCTCGGCGCAGGGTCGTCTGAAACAAAAAATTCCAGCACCGTTTTAAAGCTTAAACTTGTAGTTCTGAGGTAAACCTTTAAAATTTTAGAAAAAAATTTGTTTAAATATTTTTTTTTGCCTAGAAGGAGCGATTTTTTGGGTTTAAGCTTTAAAACGGTGCTGGAATTTTTTGTTTCAGACGACCCTGCGCCAAGCTATTACGCCCACCGAATTTTCTGCACCTTCTAACATTCTTAACATTTAAAAAAAAAATCGTTTTGCATTCTTAAAATATAATACAATATACTGGGCCACTGCCGAAATGGTCGGAGATTTTTAATACCTTCAAAAAAAATCCTGAAAATACCTTAACTTTTTTGACTCGCTACACCAGGATCCCCCCTTAAGAGGCGTACGTACCCTGCGTTATGTATACACGTCTAGTGTGTGCGACAAAAGTGCAACAAGGTAGCTGTCTCGCTAAGTGCTAGTCATGTGACTGTTTGTAGGTTTTCACGTTCAGAAATATATTTCAGGCAATTTTTGCTAAGGGAAAAATAATTCTATGAATTATGGTGTAAAATTTCATACGTGACAAAGTATATGTTACTTTTTCCAAATTCTGTGATTTTTCTCATTTGACTCCGTTTTGATCAGCTGATCATGCGAGTCATCGAGAAAAGTTACAAGTGAGGTTACATCTCCTTGTCGATTGAATTTTGACAATTACTGAGAAAAGGTTTCTAAATGCATGACAGGGGTGTCAATTACTATCCAATTCGGCTAAGAAAGACGAGCCCCATAACCTGCAACTACAGTAATTAGCCAGCGGCGTTTCCAAGTCTTCCCAACCTCACCTCGATCAAAAAATGTCTGCTCGATTACCGCATTTTCACTAAAATAAACTAAAAAATTAGCAGCAAAATCTCCGGTAAAGTATATATTTTATGGTTGCATCGGATTCTTCGAAATCTAATGTACAAAAAGCAATGTTTTTTCTCACTTCATCTAATCGAAAAATGCGAAAATATGTGATTGAAACCGTGATAGAGCCTTCTTTTTCTGGCCGTCTGTATGTGAAGTAATGCAAAATTTGTGATTTTCGAGATCGATTTTCTAGAGTAAATAGTCGGTAAGGAGCCACAGAAAAAATCGACTGCAAAGCTGATCATATAATTTGATATAAAATCCGAAATCGAACACTTTATCTAATACATGCCCTGACGAGACGGGCGGCTTGAATACGCGGCTCGGCCGAATATCGGGTTTATATACATGGCACACGTGGCACACGCGCGTAAACGCTATAAATGTAACTTGGACAGTTCCGACCCTGTCCCGTTCGATCGCACAGTAAATTCTGAATACACGCGTGACAGTCACGCTAACCGTCACGGGAAATTGCTTTCAATCCCCGCGTTCCCTCCCCGCTCGAGGTTCGCCCCTCGCAATGAAATGTCATCGATCGTTCCGCGTATATTTTCAATAATTAAAAAAATATATCTTTTCCCACTCGTAATAACTGTTTTGTAAACTAAAAAAATTGGCAATAAAAGAATGGAATTTAAGAAAATGTTTACTTTCAAATTTTGCAGAAAATTATAGAAATGATCTTCGACTTAATAATCGATTTTAAACTCTTGTGGTTTCATCGTGTAAAATATAATAGATAAAAATATAATATGAATATGAAGCATATTATATTTTATATTTATTTTTTATTTTTACATGCTTTATTTTGTGTTTTATAAACAATAGGAATAATAAGTACTTTCAAATATTTGTTAAGCTTATTATTATTTACATAAAACTGCAAATACAGAAATAGGAATAAATGTATATTAATTAAGTATTCTGTAAATAACGTGAACGCCAGATGTGTAAAATAAATATAAATACGCATAAATAAAATATGCTACTACTACATAAATATTTACTCGGATATTAATAGTCCAGTCGCTAGGTCGATTGAGTATAATTTTCGAGGTTGATGGCTTAAGTTGATGTTTTTTTTATGTTTTTTGGGTCGTAGAACAAGAATCTGTAAATAGTTTTTTCGTAAGTCGATGTAATAAAAAGTTATTAACAATTTATTTGTTTAAATTGCCCTAGCGACTAGCGATCAAACTATACATCCTATAAAAAAATGAACTGGAGAAAATTTGTTTCTCTTTTCACGACGAACAAAATGGCGTTTTAATTTTTCCAAAATCTTGATTATTGACGGAAATATGTCAATTTTTAGGTAATTACTGCCTATGCGTCGCGGCGTACCCTAGGCGTGCGCGATTGCGCTCAATTGTACCGCATGAGTTTTGCTTTTATAATTTTAATTTAATTTATTTTTTTTGCTTTTTTTATTTTTTAAGTCCGAATTTGTTTAAAGTTTATATATTTTTATTATGTGGGATAACACTAAATTCAAAACTGAATTCGATAATGAATCGATAATGAATTCGATAATGAATACCAGAACAAAATATTAACCTATACTACGATCAGCAGCCATACGCGAGGTATACTGGACTTCCACGCGCGTAGGCGTGTTTTTGCAAGTTCAGAGTTTCAATTGTTTTAACGATACAATTGAGCGCGAGCGCGCACGCCTAGGCTACGCCGCGACGCGGAGGCAGTAATTACCTAAAAAATTGACATATTTCCGTCAATAATCAAGATTTTGGAAAAATTAAAATGACATTTTGTTCGTCGTGAAAAGAGGAACAAATTTTCTCCAGTTCATTTTTTTATAGGATGTATAATTTGATCGCTAGGGCAATTTAAACAAATAAATCGTTAATAACTTTTTATTGCATCGACTTACGAAAAAACTATTTACAGATTCTTGTTCTACGACCCAAAAAACATAAAAAAACATCAACTTAAGCCATCAACCTCGAAAATTATACTCAATCGACCTAGCGACTGGACTATAAAGTTGATATAAATAACAAATGCAAAAAATGTTTTTAATTGCCTACAATTCTCAAAGAGATTCGAAGATTTAGAAGAAATTTTCAAGATTATTTTTAAAATTTACACTTATTGGAAAGCAATATGAATCTATTATATTGTACATTCCATATGTTATAATTTCTACAAAATGTATATTAAAAGTAAGCAGTCATAAATTGGTGTAAATAAATCTAATTTCATTTTGACGGTACTGGAAACATTGAAAAAGATCTTTAAATAATAATATTGCTTCATCATAGAGGGAGCTTTGTTTTCGTATATTTTAACATATCAAAATCGCAAAAAATTTAATCACAAATAAAAATAGTTATACATTCAAAGATAAAACTACATAAAGATTAGTCTATATAAACTTGATCTTTGAAGTTCACATAATTGCCGAAATTTGTCTTTCTTTTATTTACGTCGATGCCGACGCATCATTTACCGTGTCATTTTTATCCGCGTTTCCTGAAAGATTTCCTCCGTCATCCTTCGTGAATCCGAGAGCGAAGGGTCGACGAAGCGCGTGACGCAAAAATAAGTCATTGTGGACGACGCCATCATTGATCGCGTTGCTTATAAATGTCTCTCCCTGTATTATTAATAGATGGATTCGCCGGGGCGTTTATATTCATGGTTATCGAATGTATCGGCTCGCGGACTGCGCCGGCGATTTCGGGCAATTTTCCCTCCGAATCCGCCGCAAATGCGTGATTTCTGGTAGTATACCCTCTCCGTACGTTTATCGAATATCGTCCGTTTATTCTAAAGATTCGCGTTTTTGCACACGATTAATTCGATTGCCGTGCCACTTCACCGTAAAAAAATTCAATGATTAATACGCAACGTGTTCGACATACGTACATAAGAACCTTCGTATATATACGAAAATGCTTAAATGCGAGTTCTAATATGATAAATACGCGCCGGCGATCGCGATCGCGATATCGTGATCGAAATAAATTACTTCAGATGCTTTCGAGCTAAGTGCAATTCGGGGGGAAGGGGGAATTTACTTAGCGTTGCGGAGACACGTTTCGTGAATATTCAACATTGCGACGTGCACCGCCACGCAATGCGGTAGCAATTCGCGACGTTGGCGCGCTAACGCGAGAACCGGGAAGAAAAAGGGGGAATGTAAGGGCTCGCGTGGAAAGACGCTGACTATTTTCCCTGAGTAACGTACCGTAAGCGTACCGCTTTTTACGACTGGCGTGACGCGAAATTGGAAAAGTTAACGATTGCCACGCTAATGGGGAACATTGCATTTAATTAAAACGTTAGTGGCGTGTGTGGGAAATTATTATTGCTTGTCTAACAATTGCGCGGGCTCTCAAACTTGTTTTCCACGATTCCCAATTCTAGACAACTAAAATTAATGATTGTTATACCAGCAGCCGAATCAAATCTTCATTTAATTGAAATTTTTGAATCATGTATAAAAAATACAGTCATTTATATATATAATAACGACGAGATACTTATTTTATGTCATTCCACAGCCATATATGTTCATATTTATTTTAATTCTGCAATTATTACATTATTATTCACCTGCCGTTATTCATTTTGCGTCACAAATTTCGTTATTAATAAATTATCTCATTATAACATCATTCTATTTATTTTTCACATTTGCTCCTTTTATCTCTCAATACAACGCGCTGTATTTAATATAATTAATAGAGCGTAAAGAAAATAACAGTTTCAGTTGAAATTTATATCGGGTTCATGAACAACCTTCTGCGCCGCTTACATTTCACGTTAATTTTCTCTCTGGTTTCCAAGATTTCGGTATATTTGTTCCCGTAGATCCGCCTGTCGAGATAGCGGCAAACGAGCGAGAGAGCAAATTCGATTAAAAGAACGGCGAAAAACGGCGAGGCGTATCGAAACATATTCATAAGCTGCCACGCGACTCTAGCCATTTATTCCCGCGAAGCAGGTGTTCCTTTTGCCCGCGTCATCAGATACCGATCTCGTTTCGTGACCAATACAATTCGCTTTTCACACTTCATCGAGCTCGTTACTCCGAGCACCGCGCTGCCGAAATCTCGCTCGGAGAGCGAGCCAGCCGGGGCGTGGAAATTGACATTGTTTCTACTGAATATCACACATTTCGCTCGTAGTTTCATTCGAGCTGTATATACAATCTTCAAAACCTTAAAAAAACTCTTAAAAAAATATGGAAACTTAAGTGCGGGAACGAGTATAGCAAAGTAAGTAGGTTCTCGCGAGAGACGCGCGCGGGTCAAGGGAGGGAGGGACGCCCCGAGGAATTCTGCAAATCATCCCCCTCGAGCGGTGCCCTTGGCTAGTCGGCGTTCGTTGGCGTTCGTGACTGTGTTATAGCACGCACGTGGCTATTGCACGAAACGCGGAAGGCTGGTCAGGTCAGGCTCGCCCGTCGCCGGCGGTTCGTGTTGCATTGCACAATCGCGCAATGCCAGGGCGACCTGGGTTCGATAGGACGACCTGTGGTGTATTTATAGGCGACGTGTGTATACATACCAGCCATCGGCCGCGCATAACCCGCGCACAATTTGCACACATTAAGCCCGATCACATGTTTCGGTCGGGTGATCCGTGAATTCTGTCCCCGATTGCATCTCCGATGCGCTATTCAATTCCTCGCCTTAATCGCGAGCTTTATGATATTGGTTACGATCGGGTTAGCGTGTCGCGACTGTTCGAAAATTTAACGTGACGAAGAATAACTTGAAGCTTCGGATGACGAAAGAGACGAAACTCATGATGAAAAATATTTATTACTTGTGGCGCTATTAAGAATTTTATCTAAATTAATTTGTGTCTATATAAAATACTTATGTCTCGATTTAAAAATTATATCTTTACCAGTCTTTTCGTGAGAACTTTGAAAAGAAGGGAATCTTCACCCAACGCCAAAGTGTATCCATGGAACATTCTTATTTGTAATAATTAATGACACAATATTTTTATTAATTATTAAACTAATCAATTTAAATTAATAATAAACACTTTAGAAATATTTAATATCGGCCGAGTCTAAATTTGTAAAGAATGCAATTCCAATTTCCATCAAATGTCAGACGAAAAAATCGACAGATTCATTTATAGATTTACACACATTTAGAATTCTAAATTCAGCGTCTTATCATCGCGTAAATATTTCAGGGCTCGGTTTGTAACAATTATTAAACAAACAATCGATGTCAACAAGGACAGTTGACAGGGGATATCGGTCAAAGTGTCGTTTCCTGTTGCGGCGCAGCAGCGCCTGCAGTCGCAATATTTCACGGCGGGGTGGCGAAGGGGAGCAGGAGATGGAGGCGCGAGGGCACGCCCGACCTAACATAATACTGCGCTTACAGTATTATGCGCCGGCGGGAGTGCATACGTGCGACGAGGCTCAGGTGTATGTAGTATGTATACATATACAGAGTAAGCGCCGGCTCGCCCGATACGCACGATCGCGCCGCGCCGTTTTAGTTTCAGCGGAAATTTCCGTGGAAAATTCATGTCGTTTCCACATGTAGTGACATGCGGGCCGCCCACCTTGCCGTCCCCCTCCCCACCCCCACCCCCCTTGTCGAATGCAATATCCGCCAAACGGCATCCGGAATTACCTCTTCTTGACGTGCACGCTCGGGGGCACGCTTGCGGGAGAAATGCGTTTTCCACGTCGATTGCAGTTCCGGGCGAGTCGACAGTCGGATTAAATATATACTCGCTCTCGAATTCGCCTTTTAATTCAACTTTCGCGAAACGCCACTTTCTGCCCTCACCCCATTAAAATGTACAGATAATTTCGTTTGTAGAAAGATTATTTGCTGCAAAGCGTAAGTTAAACTTGTTATTTATTTATTATAAATTAGTCATTAAAAGTGTAAAATTAATTACATACATTTTTTATCAAATAAATATAAAATTTATTTATATAAAAATATATCCAGATATTTATCTCGAATTCGAATTGTGGGAAGGATGCTTCTTTCAGTTGCACTTTGACACACTGGAAATTTAATAAAATTTAATTGAATTCAAAGCATCATATAAAATCCATGAACACCTCGAGAAAGTGAATCAAAATTCTCCTAATTTTAATTAATTTTTTCAGTTTCAGGACTGTCTAGAGTATCTCAAAAATTTAGTTAGATTATGTTGCGCTAAGCTCTGCAATGCCTTTTTATTGCCCTATATATTTTATACAAAATATATTACCTAGAACACCTCCCTCGGATTGCCTTAATCGCGCATTTTCCAGGCTCGTCCGCGTTAATTCCGTATTCCACGTGGCAATTAAGGCTGCGCGCCTTAACGCGCGCACTTAACTGTATCCGATCGGCTCCTTTATCGGAGACGGTGCCTATGAACCGGGATTATTTTTAGAACAACCGGTATATACGGTCAATAGAGCCGATGGCGGCCGTGCTCGATGTGACGTGGCAGAGTGCGGATATAAAAATTGTTAATTAACTCAAACAAGTTACAAACTATCGACCGAATCACTGCGAAATTCAACACGCCTCGTGTCTACGAGGCTCGATAGATTTTTTCGGGAGGAAGATATTAAATCTGTAAGTTATATTCAGAATGCAATGGACTTATTAGGATTATAAAAAATGAAAAATTAGAAATGCATTCTAAGAATACATCAAACTGGATAAAATAGACAGACAAAGTAGCAGAACTCATAAATAGAAGTCATATATTTAAGTAGTTTAAATTTATAATATTTGTATTAAAAATAATGAGTAATGTAGATTTAATGATTTTTTTTTGGTATTATGCTCAAGAAGTAATAAAAGTAGTGAAAAGAGTAAAAGAGGTCGCGCTGCAGGATTTTGTGGTTAAATAGCTGGGACTTGAATGAAAGAATTTAATAGGTATAAACCCACCGCCGCAGTCCTTTTTCATTTGTTCTTTTTTCAATAAAAGAGAAAGAGAGAGAAAGAGAGAAAATACTGTTATCGCACTCCTTCGAAATATTATCTAAGAATCAACGTTCTTATTTCGCCCGGTCTTGAAAAGCCGAGAATAGCGCGCACTCTCTGAAAGGATTAGCTGCAATCACAACGCCGGGCAATTGTGACGTAACAGGAATGTAACGCAATTGAACAGGAGCGAGAGCGCGAATTCGAGATTCCGACGAGCCGCATGGAGCATCCGGCGGCGCGGCGCGCACGCTGCAATTCATGTCCCGTTCGCTGCCCGCGCGCTGCGCGGCGCTTTTTCGCCGTTACACAATGCGGCGCGATAAATAAATTCCTCGTGAACCGTGAACGTTTAACAAGCTGCCGAAACACAACACCGCGGATATGGTGCGCGAGTCCCGCAGGATAATAGACACGTAGCGCTCTTTTATTCTTTGTGAAATTCAGTATGTCGATTTTTGCTAACGGGAGTTTCTCTCGGTCTAAAAACCGCGACGTTTAGAAAGTAAATTTTTCTGTCTAGATAATATTTAAAATGCTGTACAATTTATCTTATATAATATTAAGTGTTAGGGTATTAATTTATATTCCGCGCAATTAAAAGAAAAGAGAGGAAGAGAGACAAAGGGATGAATATATGACACGTTATATTCTCCCGTGTTAAATGGGAATAATTTTATTCCACCGCCACCGCGTTAGATATATGTATAACTTCATTTTGATGAAATTTACATTTCTTTGGGCACGCCCGACGGATACGTCCCGTTTTGCATAAAACGCGATTCGGCCGCAGTCGACTCTTTTAGCGGAACGTTATAAATGGTCCTCGTCACTCGGTCGGCTCGGCCGGACCGAAATGTAAATTTTTTCAACGATTTATCGACGTGACCGTCATCGAATGTCTTTTTCGCGTCGTGTCTCGTCCTCCGCGTAGTGTAATCGATAGGTACGTATATTGTATATTGGCCGCGGGAACGGGATATACACTAAAAAATCGCCCTTAATTTATATATATCGTTCGCATTGCACGCGCGCGCATGGCCGCGCAACTTTAAAAGGAAATGGGACGACGCGATGCGCGCAAAATGTATTGCGCCACCTTTCACCTTTTGTCGGACGACGCTTTTAGTTATCGTCCACCACCGCCCTGAAATTACCCACCCCCCGGAGGAGGGAGGACAATACCTCGATAAATTCATTTCGCGTACATGCACCGTACACACGCCATCCAAATTCTAAACACGCGCGACTCGCGTAATGTTTAAGTCGTATACGAGAATCGCACGTGGTGGTGCTACGGGGTCCAATTTAATACTCGTCTTAACTCGACACGCAATTCAGTTTAGAAGGCTTGATTTATCTTGGAAAATCAACGCATACGCTTTATCTTACACTTTTCTCGAAAAATTGACACGTGTACGTGACCTCGATCTCAATTCTAACATGCAAAAACTCGTATTTCAAATTTTATGACTATAACTAGAGATTTATCTCCTGCTACCTTCTCTTATCTTTCCCTACTTTGTATTTCATCGTTATTTGTCGTCAGAATTTTAGTTTGTGTAAGTTCCCAGTTTTCTATTAGTTTTTTTCAAGTTAAATTTCAATATAAATACGCCAGTCGACTACGCGTCCTTCTATTATACAGAATTTTTCACGTAGGCGGAGAGTAAATCTCGGAAAGAATCTCTCTAAAAAATAGAAAAAAAGCGAGTCCATCTTGGCATCGGCGAGCCAACTAACATAAGCTCCGCAATCGTGTTGCTCTACCGCAGCCTCTAATCGCGACCCTGCGGGAGGCACGTATACATACGTGTACTATAACCGTCAAGTATAGTAGCAAAGTTACAGCGGTCGCGCGGCGCGGCACGACGCGACGGGGTCCGAGGGGAATGAAATGGAGAGGTGCCGACTGAATGAAGCCGGCTTCAGGTGTTCAGCCGTGCAGTATTGATCGGCCCACCCTCGTATGTATGTACATACATGACGGAACACACGATACAGCGGCCCTCACCGCAGCCCACCCCTCTTCGCCGTCTCCTCCTCCTCTAGCCGGTGATCGCCGCAAGAGCGTCCGCTAGGGGCGACTTTCAACTCCCCCCTTCCTCCTCCTTCTCTCTTCTAGCCGGTGGCAAACAAACGTTTCTCAGTGTCAAGGTTGGCACGGACTGCCTCTCGCGATGGACGAAATGTCTCGATTGTCGGCGCGGAGTGACGATGATATTAAAGATACCTATACTGCGCGTTAAATCTACTCGGAGAAACCCCCGTGACCTTTTCGCCTTTCGTAGGGGGCGACTTGATCTCCGGTACTCGTATTAAAGTATTCCCCAGCCGGGAAGAGAAACGACCGGACTTAAATCTTGAGGCGAATGCTGGGAGCAACACGACTTTATCATTCCTACTTCGCGAAATGTGATACTTATAAAATGTGAATAACAAATTTTGGAAATAGCATGAAGTAATAGTCAAAACCCTTTAGAGGGAATTGCATTTAAGTACAATTGTTTTAACTGTAATAAAATTATAGTGATTTGTACATAAACGCTGTTGTGTTTTATTGTGAAGTTGAAGTAAAATACAGTACCTAGTCGCATGTTTCGAAATACTTCGTGTTATAATTGATGCGTAATTGCGATGAAGCAAAACGCAAGCGATTTAATTTTGCGAAATAATAATTTCACTTTTTTATGCAAATTAATAGTTTTGCACTAGAATAAAAGTGAATTTATTTTATTTAAACTTATATTTTAACATATTTGGCAAACATATAAGCTTAATTAAACTTCAATATTAATTTTTTTATTCTTAAAGAAAGTTTGTTTCACACTACCCAGAATTAATTTCCTCCTCCATCAGAAATTATTTCGCTCTAAATATCGATTTCTCTAAATTGATCGAAGAACTCGAAGAAAAAAGCGACTCGGTTGAACACCCTATATAGAGCTATCGGTTTATCAGCGATTATCTTTAAGACCAACTTCGAACTTTCTTCCGGCGATAACGGAAGACTTCCTTAGGCTATTAAGGGAGTCACAGTTGGGTTTATCCCAGAAAATGATGTCATTACTGCGGCCGCGGCACCATACACGGCAGGCCTCACATTAAAGATCTCATCTAGGTGATATCCTCACCCGACAATCACGACAAGGAAGTTTCCGCCCGCGACGGATTTAATTGTCCCGTTATTCTTGCCCCGCAGGAATCGATAACGTAATCGGTTCATGTCACGGCAGAGCCCGATGATAACAACGGAAAAAAATTACGATCGATCGCGGGGGTTAAAATAAATCGCGAATATATTCGTATTATATATGCGTTCGTGGAGGACGATTCAATAAACGGTCCAAGACGCGTAAAAAAAAAAATCTGAATTATTTATTTAAGCGCCCCTTGGAGCGTCGTTTGAACATTAATCCGTAAATTCTACTAAATACACAGGTATATTCGCACGCAACAGTAAAGTTGCCAATTCATGAGACGCTGAAAATGAGCGTCAACAAGGTGAACGTGGTGGTTTCGCTTTGACGCTAGCGTCAAAGAAATGAAGTTGAATTTGTTTAATATTCAGCGTCGTCGCTGAATCGTCGTTAATCGTCCCAGTACAATCAAACATAGACTTCGAAATACGTAAAATATTAATTATTTTCAAGTAATATCTTCAAGTAATAATATTTTATGGATATATATATATAAAAGATATTATTTCAGAAGATTTTTGCTTGCTGAAAATGAGCGTCGAGCGTCAACGTGAAAAGGCACCTTAACAGATAGGTGATCAATCGCGATCAGTAGCGACATAAATACGTTTGATTATCGCGATGTTGCGTATCTGTTATTATTGCATCGTCATTATTGCAATTAATTATTATAATTTCAATGAGATCGAATTAAAGCGTAAGCGATTAGATTACCACGGCTTGGTCACGTCGCAATGTCTGTAGGAAATATTTCGTCGTTTTTTTTTGCAGCGAAATACAGATTTAAAAAAATACAGGGAGATTTTTCTGTAAACCGGTTTATACCTTGATTTCTTAGAAAAATCATGCTGAAAAGGCGTGAACGACTTTAGCGCATGAAAGTTTTTCTACGTGAAAGAATTTCATGATTTTTTTTACGGAAAGAAGACGAGAATCGCATATCAATATTTTTCGCACACACATGCATTGATTGCCGCGCGAGAGAAATTTTTGCGTTTCCGTTTTTGGCGGAGAGAGCGCCGACTTCCGAGAAAAGGCCTCCGTAATAAAACTTCAGTTGTTAACGTGGCATTTGAATGTCGAAGCGGTTTCTTCGCCAACATGAAAATGTCTTCCGGGAACTCGTGGTGTCTCCTGACTTATTTACGAGAATCTCGATCGATCTGGCCGACGGCCGACATCCCACTGAAATTCAGGCCGCGGCTTTTACGTTTAACCCGGGTTCGGGGGCTCGAGTCAAGGATTGCTATTGCTTAACCTTATAATGTACTAGCTGGTTACCCGGGCTTCTCCCGGGATTTTTCAATTAAAAACCGCCTTGGAAAATCAAGGGTTAAAATCGGTAATCGGTAAGTGAAATATCGAAGTTCCGTGTGCATCGCGAGCGAGCAGTCTCGAAATTCCCGAAAAAACGCCCGGGTAAACCAAGGGATGATGACGCTGATCGGTAAGTGAAATATCAGAAAAGTGGAAATGACTCAATAGTGTGAAATCGAGTAGAAAAAGACCGGTTATATACGACATGTTCAATCCATGAAAACATTTATGCGGTCCGATTTGAAATTGAGACATTTAGTTATGATTCAAATTATCAATTTTATTCGAGAGTCATATAATTGGGAAAATGGATGCAATATATGATCATTGTCAAGCAAAAAAGTTTAAAACTTAAGCACCTAGAATGTGTTATTCATGCGAAAAAGTTAAACCACTGTCTTTAAATCAACCACCCAACACACTCTTTATGTTTGTCCACAATAAGGATATTGAAACATAAATGAAGTCGTTTGAAGAAAAACGATGCCCGGGCGAAGCCCGGGTAACCAGCTAGTCTAATATAAGATTATCATTAAAAATTTGAATAAATGGAAAGAAAAATTTGCACATAAGATTATCATTAAAAATTTGGATAAATGGGAAGAAAAATTTGCACATTCATGATTTTGCAATCTATATAGATAAGATTATCATTAAAAATTTGGAGAGATAAGAAAAGTACACAGAGACTGATATTTAAAATACACCCTTACCTTTTTTCTTTGTCACACTCCTGCTTTCTTTTTTCTCCCTCTCTCTCTCTCTCTCTCTCTCTCTCTCGTCTTTGACCGAAGAAAACTGCAATAACTTTTCTATATGCGAATATACTGTCAAAATATAATCGCTCGCGACAGCCACGAACTGAAGTGACTGTTGACATATAATATGTGAAACCAGCAACTTATCCTACATAAAAAAAATAAATTGTTATCGAAAAATAATACACATCGTGGCAATTAAACGCATCCCCGAAAAATTAATAAAATTTTTGAACCGGTTTGAACTAGATCGATAAATCGGTAGATTAATGTAAAATTAAATTATTTCGGCTTCCAAAAAATCGTTAACAAAAAATTATACACTTTATAGCACTCCCCGGAAAATTCTACCTCTGTTTCATATATAATTCTTTAAGATTCGGTCAATTATTTTCGGAAAAATTAGAAAAATCGGTTTCTAGAAAATTGGTAACGAAAAACTATATGCACATCATGGCACTCCCCGGAAAATTCTACCCCTATTTCATATATACCACTTTAAAATTTAGTCCACTAACGAATGAGTAGTTAAGCAAACATACATACACACCAATCCACAAAAATGCTGTAAATTAAAAAATATCACTTTTTTTAAAAAAAATCGCCAAATTAAATTGCCCTATATAGCACTCCTGAAATTTCAAGGAACATGTTGATATTTTTTTCAAAATCGGTCCAATAGTTTTTAAGTTAATAACGTTTAAACACACCACCCGTAAGAAATT
This sequence comes from Temnothorax ravouxi, assembly GCA_030770255.1. Lineage (NCBI taxonomy): Eukaryota > Metazoa > Arthropoda > Insecta > Hymenoptera > Formicidae > Temnothorax > Temnothorax ravouxi. The sequence goes on from JASTWP010000534.1 coordinate 44,727, forward strand.
TATATATTTATAGTATTAATTAATGTGTAAAAGCGCAAAAAGGTTTTTCTTCTGGAGGGACATAAAAAAATCATTAAGTATTTTATATCCGAAAGTTTTGGTATGACTAATTTTCCCTTGAACTTTTTTATTACCAACTGTATACATGTGGTCCATTAGCAAGTCACATTAAAAACTTTTGTTATTATGAACTTTATGTTATCAATTATTAAAATATAAAATCATACAGAGGAAAAAAAAGAAAATTCTTAGATTTTAATTTAAAAAATTATACAAAATTGAATCCTATTGAGTTATCATTAATTATAAAAATTATCATAAATATAAAAATGTTCAAAAAAAAGACAATCCTTAGAATTTAATTTCAAATGTTACGTGAAATATTTTTATAAACAAAGTTAAATTCTATTCCAAACAAACTTATTAAATTAAAAAATGTAAATTAATTTAAGCTTTAATCAAACCAGATATAATTTGCAATCTCTCTCTCTCACTTTCTTTCTCAATTAAAACTTCCCAAATTAAAATTTTTCTATTACTGAAACGCAACGCGTGCGGTTTGTCTGCTTTACTAAAACAAATCGAACTTTCCGGCAACTCGTCCGCGTATCTTTCGCCATGGTGATCGATTCCGCAATCGCGTGCTCGCTTGTCGTCCGGCAGGTGTGACCAAGGAGGAGCTGATTGCCAGCCGAGGCATGGCCAGCAGCACGGAGGACTACGGTTCCGAGCTGCAGGAACTGCAGTGGGGCGGCGGTAGCAGCCGGACGCCCTTCCTGCGCGGTGCCGACGGTTTTCACCACGTGCGTAGCGGCACCGGCGGCTACTACGAGGCCGAGGACCTCGAACCCGTCACCACGAGTCGGCATCATGGCGGCCAGCACCGCGGCTACTACAGCCCGCCCGGCACCAGCTACACCATCGTCGAGAGGCCGCCCAGCGCGCCCCATCATCACTCCTCGCACGCGACCCCCTACAGATCGCACCGGGGTCGCGGAACCACCGGCGGTACCAGTGCTATCTCCCCGGAACAAGTGCTCAGGTACGACGCCCCTTCTTCGCGATAATGTCAATGACGAAAGGTGCCCTTCCGTGACCGTACGCGTCCGATGTGTATCAAAATCGATTACACAAATCACTTTCAGAGATTGTACCCGACACGACACACCTTTTCTTTGAGACGTTATTCGTTTTGTAGTGCTTGCGGCTTATTTTGTATACAATTCTAACTCGCAAATCTTTCGTTCTCTAGAAACATTTGGTACCATGGATTTTTGGCTCCCCATTTCTACCAAAATGTAGATTAACTTTGAATTAAATTTAAATCCGGTTAATTGTTAAAATTAGAGAAGGATGAATAGTGAGTTGAACCGAGATTAATAGTCAACTTGTATTGATAGAAATGGATATTATAGTCGATTAAAAATTTGTAGTGCCAATAACGATCTGACGAATACCTGCAAAATTCTTGCTACGAGGTTTTTAATTATTAATGTAACATATATATGAAACGTGATTAAATGACAATTTAATTCTCGATCTTTTTCAGGCTGTTCGGTAACAGCGTTGCGGAACGACGTCAAGCCGAGCGTAGATCGCCGGCATCGAGCCCGGCGAGCGTGACGGCGGCACGCAGCACGCCGACCACGTCCGGTGGCTCGCAGCAGCAACAGCAGCAGCAGCAGCAACAGCAACAGCAACAGCAGCAGTCGTCGCAGCAGTCGCAGCAGCAGCAACAGCAACAGCAGGCCGGGAACGCCGGGAATCCGCCCACGTCGCCGATCTCGCAGCCGCTCAGTCTTCAGGAGCTCACCGTAAGGACAATCACCATGACGAGAGATCCGCCGGACTCTCACCATGGCTTTGGCATCTGCGTGAAGGGTGGCAAGGACGCAGGTGAGATCCGCAGTACCTTCAGGCTACCCCCGTCGCCGTACTTCGTGCCTCGAGAACGAGGTACTTTCTCTCCCAGGAGCGGTTTTTAACTCTACTCAAAGTTTTCTTGGTTCTCCGCACTCCTCAAGTCGAATTTTTACGCCTCACCTTGGAGCGTCCGTGCGTCGCGCCGCGTGCCGTGGCGTACAGCGTCGCTGAATGCACCGCGAGTCGTCTGGCCGCCGCGAGATCCTTCGGGTCGTCTAACTGTAAGGAACTCGACCGGCTTCCGCCACTCGGGGACTATTAAAAAAGTGCAATACGTCGGCACGATCTAAGAATAGGCTTTATCAACGTTCAACAGTCTGTTGATCTATCAATAGCTCGACTAATATATAATCTAACCTTTAGATTCTTTATTTTGCGATATCGAGGTTCTACGAAGCGATCGGTTTGCCAGATGACTCGCTTGTCACTTATCGTTGCCAACTCGTTTTTTTTTATTACTGTCTTTTTCTCGTGCTGCGTGCCTAAGTCACCACGGTTGGCACCCACATCGTGTCTCGACACCTTTGCGCTTGTACGTGCTTCAGCATAAATCGGCGAATCGTCCTTGCGCATCCGTCTTGTCCTCGCGATGAAATATATTGATATTAAACTTTTTCAGTACTCCAATACATATAACTCAACGATATGAAAAAGAAATCTAAGACATTTCGATTTAAAAGATTATCAAATATATTCTTACTTTTCACACAGATTATATTTTAATTATACTTATATTAATTACATATATCGAATTTATAAAAAGAATGTGATTTTAGTTGATTTATCTAATTTCATATTTTCTCTCTAAAATCACAGAATGTTTGAAATTTTTATATAAACCGGTTAAATTTATATATTGATGATTAAATTCAAGGAATTAATAATTTTGATCCTAAAATAATTACTGTTTTTTTCTCTTTCTCTCTGCTCTACAATTAAATTGTGAATGTCCATTGTATTTATAATACGCACATGGGGATTCTAATTGATTTTGATGACTAAAGTGGAAAATGACTTCTCTCGTCGCGAGGACGATACTCGAGAGCGGGGAAAAAACATTTTCACGATCGTTAAGCATCGTTTTCCGCTACAGTGACGATTGTTTGCACGCGGTATTTCGGTAGAGAAGGAACGAGCGCGTTTTGCACAGACTCTCCCCCTTTCCTCTTACTTTTTTTGCTCCCCTTCGCGAGGGTGAAACTCCGGTCGGTTTGCCGTTCGATGGTCGACGCGATAACGAGCTATCGACCCATCGAAGCGCGATTGCGCCGGAAATCCGACGACCGGGGTCCGTGTCGTTTTTCGCCTAATCTTTCTGGAGAATTCATTCATAAAAAGAAATAAAAATGAAAGCTTCGCGCGTTAAACCTTTAGTTGCGAAGGGTAAATTAATACACACGTCTAGAAAAAATAGCTGCTCATTTACGAAAGGCGTAAATATATATGCTTTCATGGTACAAGTCGATTAAATGCATGGAAGGCGTACATATACGCTCAATGATTTTGTATTATACGATCAATAATTATATTATTTTTATGGTTATACATTAAGTCTTTTTATCATGCAGATATTAAATTTTTATCTTCCATTATCCGGGCAAGCGTCTTACATCGGACGCGTAAATTACATGCTCGGCACTGATTTTGATGACGCTTCTTAGAGACCGATATCTAAAAGGCTAATTAATAAACATTACTTTGTTTGTCAATTAACTCTTCTTTGTACAGAATTTATTTTTTTTTTAATATGATATAATTTATTTTAAATTGTAATACAATTGTATTACACGACAGTTAATTCTTTATGCTAAATAATAGAATTAATTTTTACAAACAACAAAATGTTTTTAATTTTTATGAAATTTTTACAGAAAACGAAAAGGGGTCAATTGTAGTTCAAAATGTAAAATTGTAGTTCGCCATTTTTAAAAAGCGGTTTACTTTTTGATTCAATATTCTTCTTCCTGACATTTTGTCTAACAATAAATAATTTTACTATTTTTGAAATATGTTCAAGACATGGATCTCGGATTATGCGTTTTCCAGAAAGATTCCGCAACTGATATAAATGAGAAGAATCTCATACAGAGGATCTGCGTGACGAGGCAAGAATTCGCGGGAGTGCTGCCTTAAAGTCGTTAAAGTGACAAAAGCGACAAGATCCGGTTTCACGGTCTCCAGCCTCTTAATCTTCGCAGTCTCAAAAATAGATCGGACTGTCTTGCAATGTAATATTTATACATGCTGATTTAAAAATATTAAATTGGCTCGCATATAATAAGTTCGCTTTAATGCAAAATTAAACAGAATTTTTTAAAGGAATAATTTATGTTTATACATAATTTCGTACAATTTAATCCTTAAAAATTATTATAACATAAAACCTTGTATAATAAGATTACGAATATATATAGATACATATAATATTTTTAATATTCTGAATTTATACAGAAAAGTTTTGTAATTAGAAAATTGTTGCCTTGTAGAAAAAGGCCAAATCAAGCGCGATGAATCGGCGACTCCGTCCGTTATAATGATGTTCCCGCGGCGAGACTGCGAGCGTTAAATCTCACGTTTAATCACGCACGCGATGCTGCACACACAGGCGCGCTGATACCATCGCTTGACGAGCTTTATCATCGCCGAGAATTCGAGCGTGAAACCCCAAATCCGAAAAGGCGGCCCTCGAGAGACACGTTTAGCCTCGCCGCGTGGATCGCGCCATTGATATCCGTTTCATGCGATGCTGAAACTCCCAGGGAAGTCAGAGAAAAATGCGCTCGCTCGTGTCACCAATTTCTCTTTCGCATCACACTATCAGGGCTATCAGGCTTTTATGCCTTGGGCGTAAAGGGGTTTCCATTGCCGACATTTTTCAATCCCACTTAGAGATATCTAATATTTTTTCGCGCAAAACCTGTCGGAATTTTGAAAACCACTTTACATAAAAGCTGCTAGATTTGATGATATTATCGCGTTTAAATACACATCGTGATTTTTATTTTCTAGCCATTTTATTTTCTATACATATATGATTGGAAAATTTATAGTTATACTAATATTATTCGACTCGTGTGACGATTAATAACGATATTATCGTTAAGCGCGGCTCCATAAGATAGCACGGGTTCCATTTCGAGTCTCTAAGTCAAACTTTTTCACCGTTATATTATCTCGTCTCGAAAAGGAAGCTTGTTGAATCCGACGCAGAGCTTCCTGGGGATTTCGCCATCGTATTCGCGATTGACCGGCTGAGATCGAGAATAGCCAACTTGCGTTGTATCATTCTTATTTTCTGTTTCGCTATACCAGAAGCGCAGTCAGGTAACTCAACGAGAGAAAGGAGGGTTTATAACGCCATCGCACCACCGAGTATCTGTCAGAAAACTTCCTCTGTCTAGGCTTGGCAGCTCGTTGCATGAATGTTGTACAATTGCATATTGCGTGTAGAGAGCGTGTGAGTGCGTAGTAAAGGAAAGTTTTACTCGTATAATACACTGCCGTCGGTCACAAAGCTTCGCGTAAAGCGGGAATGTTCAGGACGACATGGAAAGCGTCTAGCATTTAATTGATAAATTTAATTCAGTAATATTAAATTGAATGGAGATAAATATTTTTCTGTAATTTGGATTGCCGTACAATGAAAGCTTGTATATACAAGGTGCTTTTGTCGAAGCTTTATTCCGTGTATAAAAAATTTTAATTGAGTTTTAATTACCGTGTTTCCTTAAGTGTAAAAAAACAAGCTCCCAATTCAAAATAAAAAATGAATACGGACGGTTAATTGGATCGTGATTAATTATGATTGGAAAACGGATATAATTCAACTTCCCCATTCTTTCTCTAAGTTGAGGTAAACTCCACTTCAGCTCAATCTCAATTCTGCGCGTGATTATCGAGAGAGAGAGAGAGACTTTTGCCGTCAAACATTACCGTAACTTTTTATTCAATCAAATTTTTATTGAGCCAATATTATATTCCTGTCAAAATTATTAAAAATTTTGATAAATGAAATGTGACTGTAAGAAAAGAATATTAGGAAAGAATAATCGCGGGAAGTTTAATTATTCGCATGAAACACCCTATATTAACAGGTAGCAAATGACATTGGAGTCCAATAGTAAATATAAATATTTGTTCAAAATTCTCGATTAATTGTCTTCGTGTCATCTCTTTGATGTCATCTCGGTGATACGGAAAGTAATTACGCGCCGACTATTTTCGTCTCGATTTGTTTTTTCGTGTCGCTTCAGAAATTATGTCAACCTCGGATCCGATAATCTGCTCCTGGCACAACACTCACTAAACAACGCCGCATGAACTGCATAAACGCAGTTTGAGCGCGCTATTCGATGTGTCGTCACGTTTGCTCTTGCTTCGCCACGAATCACAAACACACACACACACACACGCTATACTGGATGTTTCAGTATATCATTCAGACGCGAACAAGTCTCCAAAAAGTAATTTAAACGTTCACACGGAAAATGAAAACATTTTATATTTTTCATTTTAATTTTAATAAAAGTTTGAATCACATACATATAAATTTTTTTTACGTTTTTTTATGTTTATAATCATTGTACTTACGTACACACGCACGCGCACAATATAATGCAATATCGATATCTCATAATTGCATAGGCGAGCACATCATGCGATGCGATCGCACTTCCTCTCGATTCTTCGAAAAATCAGTGCATGTGCCTTTATTTTTCTGTCACAAATACACTTACACACACGTGCATCGTGTTACATGGAGACACATACACACACAAGCACACATCTACCGATATTCATACTTTGAAATGCATCCGCATATTTCGTTTTTCATTTTTCTTTCTTATTTTCACGATATTTCTGCCCATGGCGTTTATTACATCCCGTTCAACAAGTATATCGGGGAAGTTTGCCAAAAGTTTCAACTTGTTTGTCACATGCCAAGCCAACAGGTTCCTCTCGCACGCGCGTCTTTACATATTAAAATCTGTGTTAAACAATTTATAATATATCGATTGATTTGAGAGAAATTACGTTAAACGTGTGTAAGCCCCGCATTAATATTTTCCCATGACAATTCTGTTGCTAAAATATCACCCATACATTCCAAGATATTTTATATCACTTTTCGTCATTTCGTACAACATTAATTTACTTATTTAATAATCAGTAAAAATACCATGTATATTTAGTATAACAAAAGATTCTATTACTGACTTTTGTAGACATAATTTCCTAATATTAAAGAATCTGCGTTTGTCACAAAATATTATTTATATGTTATGGGAGTCTACTTTTTCCATTAAAGATAAAATTTCTATTAACTGAATCCTTTCGCGAGAGGAGGGGGACGGGGTGACGAGGATTGCTTCGTGAAATTCGTTCGGGCAGCTTATCGCGCCATGGGCGGAAGGTTTATTTAGCTGTCACCGATCGTGGTGCAGCGGTAGAGGCAGCTTACCAGGCTGATGAAAAGTTTGCAAACTGTTTTCAGGGGTGGGCGTCTACATCTCGAGGGTGGAAGAGGGTTCGGTGGCCGAACGGGCTGGACTCAGGCCAGGAGACACCATCCTGGAGGTGAACGGCACACCCTTTCGCGCGGTAACCCACGAGGAGGCCCTCAAAGTAAGTCCAACTTTTCTAACTTACTTCCTCGAACCTTCCGCCGCTCAGCTTCTCGACGTCGACCACGATATCTTCTAATTCCGGCGGTTCCACTAGCGCCTAATATACTCTTCTAAAGGCCCGATCTCGTTATCCCGAAGATACGAGAAGGTAGCATCGTTACTTTTTAAAGACGTGAGAAATCACGACGTATTTTGTTGCTTCTTTTATCGACTTTTCTTTTATCAATTTTAGTCTAAAATTTGCAATATGCGTTCTCGCATTTGCAGAATAAATTTTATTCCGATATATGTGTGTTACATATCTTGTTAAAATATCTCGGATAATTAACCCTTATAGTTAAAGATCTTTCTTTAAAATGCGTGGAATAAATCTCTATTTTCAGCTAATCTTAATTTATTTTATCTTGCCAGACGAACAAAATTATATAATTTAATTATGATGCACGAAACGAGATTACTTCGCGTTCAAGCCTAAGATTTACGACAAATGTGATAATGTTACAGAATATTTGTTAAAAAGAAATTGATTACACGTTTATCATTTATAAACTTTATGGTTCGATAAGCAACTGGCAATTTCAGTTTTTAAACATCTCAAAATTCAGGTTTACAATTTTCAATCAACAATAACATTTAATAGAACCTCATTGTGTTTGAAGTGGAATTTTTAGATCGGAGATCAAACTGCGAATTATATATTTCAAAAGTTAAAACGATACTCTTTGCCGGAGATGAGAACGAGAGCAAAAACGAGAAATTAAAGAATCATCTCAATTAACAGTTTATTTCTCCAAATCTCCGAGTCTCCACCGAGTAATCGCGCGAATGCATTTGATATTTACGACTGACCTTAGGAATAACGGTTTCGTCCTCGACGCGCTAGCCCCGACTTTCAACGGGATTAAAGAAAGTAGAGTAAAACTTAAAACATCCCCAAATCTGCGCGCAAATAGCCGGAAGACGGACAGTGCTCGAAAAATCAGTTGTTATCTTGCCTATTTTCATTCCTTTCGCTATTAGCGATTTTCTATTTATCAGCGCTTCTCAACCCTTTCACCGCCCGTGCCATTTTGCTAAGGTTTATTCACTTTTGTAACTCCTATAATCCCTTATAAACTCTTATAATCACCGTTAGTTAGGGAAAAAAGATGTCAAGAAATTTTAATGAGGTTTTACTAATAAACTGTCTTTAACCCTTACTTGCCACACTGAGGTGCAAATCAACTCCACGACCATTCTCTTAATTTTAAGTACCAAAACCTACGGGGAGCGGGTCTATGTATAGCGACATCTGTCAATAATTCGAGCATGCCACTTATCCCCTCAAGCCAGTGGCATTACGCCGGGACCGTTAGTCTATTTTTTCTCTTAAGAAGTTTTAAAAAATTTGGCAAGTTAAAATATTGAATAGCTTATTTGTTATAACAATTTTTGTCGCTGGGGTAGATTGATCCATCCCAGTGTGGCAAGTACGTGATTCTACAGAAGTGTGGCAAGTAAGGGTTAATGTATGGCCGTTACATAAAATGCATTCCGAAAGTTTATGTTCTATGGAATGCTCTTATAAAATAAACGTTCAAATGACATGATTCTTTTATAAAGTTCAGTTTATACAAGCTATTTCAGAATAGAATTCCAATTATAATCTTTTCCATGCCATGTATTTCAATATATTTTAACATATTTTTCATGTATATGTGTATTTTTGATTCTTTAAATGTTTTTCTACATAATTTTATCTTGATTTCTCTCTCTCTTTCTCTCTCTCTCTCTCTCTCTGTTTTTTGTACGAATTATAGATTGTTTAAAGTGAGCTAAAGATACACCGTAGTTCTTGCCAAATATTTGCAATCTTTCATATTTCCACATAAATGACGCACATTGTACGCCATCACGCTGAAGCACCGCCGAAGGGCGCCCTTTGATCTGCAGGGTAAACAATTCAAGAGAATATAATTGCTCGGTTGATACGCTTGACGCTCGTTTCGTTTGGAGTAGCAAACACTAAGCGGATATATTCGCGTATGTAAAATTAAGCGTCTCTCTATCCCTGTCATTCTATTTCTCCCTCAAGTGCCGGCGTAAGATGACGCCAAGCAAGAGGATTAAAACAGCTCGAATACATCGAATACGTCGTCGTTTCAAAAGTCTGCGAATCCAAAATTGAACAATTTTAAACCGCGGGAATGAACTTTACGGTTGAACTTTAACGCGATAAAATCGCGGAAATTTTCCGCTTAAATTAGCTCCGTTAATGAAAACGTGAGAGTCAATTTTGAAATATAAATTTCTAAATCGACAGGCCGCAACGCGCGGTTTTGTACTACCCATAATAGAATATCGAAGAAACGCGAGAATCAATTTAAGGCTGAAATTGAAAGTTGGTCGAAAACCTATTTCAGTTCGTAGAATAAAAATTGGCGATCTCTGAAAATTTTTAATGACACTCAATTCAACTCTTCAAGATCTCGTGTGATCTTCAACGAGCCTGACACGTCTCTTTGCCTGACCCGACTAGTACTCATTCTCGACAGCCTTTTGTTTTAAACCTCTCGAGAACGTCGGGAATATGTAGCTATATGTATCTATAGTCTATATACGGAAGACAGTCGGAACTATTTGCACCAGAGAGATTACTCGCGGCTATTCCTCGGACGATTTCACCTCGTATAACGGTTCTCTTCGATTCTTCACGCAGCCTGCCAACTTGATAGCTGCACGTTCGTACTCGCTATCGACCGTCAAAGATCCGCGTTCTCTCGATTTTTAACATCATCAACTCAGAGTTCATCAATTTCATATTTATGTATTATTTGTTTAATTTTTATTTATTAAATCAAATTACGTTACGGTTGTCGAAAATTTTCAGAAATTCATTGAATATCGAAATTCTAGCAGAAAAAAATCTCTATTTTACTATTGCATAAAAAGTTCTGGAGATAAAAAATTGCATTCAAAATTTTGTATTCAAAATGTATTCAAAATTTTGAATATGGAAACAGTTTTCTAAAATTCCTACCGGTACAGAAAGAGAGGAAGAAAGAGAGAGAGAGAGAGAGAGAGAGAGAGAGAGAGAGAGAGAGAGAGAGAGAGAGAGAGAGAATTTCCGCTTACTTTATTTACATATTTTGTTATTCATATTTTTATTTAACCGTGAAGATTGCGCGCGTTTGCGCTTTCAAGTAAGTACTTTAGTTGCTCGCGCGGCGCTCTCACGATTTTCCATATACGCGACGGACGTGAAGAAACGCTAAGGAATCGCGCGAATCGATCGTAGAACGAAAGCAAAGATATAGGTCGAGTTCTAGAGACTTAGGCCGATGATATTCCGGAAAAATTGCTGTCACGGGAGGGTGAGCGAATGAGTTGTGGCGATCTATATCTATCCTGATTACCCTTCCTCGCATCTTCCACGATACGTGCCTTCTTACTGAGTCCTATCGATCGACTGTATATACCGTCAGTCGTGATATAAATTTTATGTGCAGCGATTTAAAAATATTTAATAAATATTCCGCTAATTTAAGTCTCTTAATTTTTCCCTCTTTCTCGTCTCCTTTTTTTTCTTTTTATCTCATTACGTACATGCTATTTCTCTAAATTTTCGCAGTTCTTCTTCATTGTTATAATAATGATACAATAATACTACAATATAAATAAAAAAATATTAATATAATATAATAATAATAATAACAATAAATATGTCAATTTTAAAGAAACATTGACGCAAATTTTATACTTTTATGGAGTATAAACTATTTTGATCTATAGTAAATTCGTTTTACGATATTTTTCATGAAAGATTCTCTCCGTTACTCTTCATTAATTATTATTCAAAATTTCCATATATTACTTTTAAAATAAATTTCAAGCGACTGTCGCGCGAAGATTTCAAGATCCTTAATCGCATTTCGGTGTTTCGACGATAAAATAGCGCGATTAACTGGACTAATACTCTCTAATGGAATGTTTCTTTCATTCTGTCAATGTCACATTTTCGCCAATATATCTCATTTTCGATTCAACTTTGATCATGCCAGTCTCGCGAAATTCGATGAATCTTCTAGGGGCCGTCGGTCTTTTATTCAGCGAAGTATCTCACGCTCTCGCGACTGTTAAATGTATAAGAAAACTAATATCCGCGTGACACATGTGAAAATGATCTACATCCCTCGCGAAACCGTTGACATATAAGCATAGACAGCATTTTCCCATATTTGCGGCACGTATGATATTAAATTCAATTACACACGCAATCAGTCCGGTTTTTAATTAAAAGGATATAAATAAATACTAATATCAATATAATTTCAGGCAAATATTAATCTCGAAGTCGAACGTCTCGCGTAATAACGGGCTCCACGGAATAAACGAATAGCTTTACTTAATGGAAAAATCATCATTAATATAAAAAGACTTGTTAGATACCACCGGGACGTGTGTGAGATATATTGAATTCGTTGAAACGGCGATTGTTTCAAGATCCCTTCCGATATTGTATTGTGCGGAATTTTGGGCGAAATTTGTTTCTGTCTGCCATCGATCGCCATAAACAGGACTAAATTGCTCGCCGACATAAGGGGCCGTAGAGGATAACGGTGGCGGCGGGACTCGTTATCTCGTGTAACAGCTCGTCAACGAGGTGCTCGGAAGGAGCGCGCACTACGCAAACAATACATTCGAGCCAGAGGTTCCGCCGCTTCTTTTCCACTCCCCTCGCCCTCTATTCTTCGAATGACGGCGGGGACGACGATGTCGATGAGGAAGAGGGCGAGAGCGACGTAACGGCGCCAAGCGTCCCGGCGCCCTCCGGCGAACCTCCTCTGTCATTTATTTTCTTTACGTAATACACGCGAGGCTTCCGCAGATGCCGCGAAAGCGAAAAAAGCAACCAATAACTGAACGCAGCCGTTCACACGCCGTAGAATGAAAAAGTCTCTTTGGGAAATCCATATAGTTATGCAGAAGTTCGTTATATGCTTCGTTATGCACTTTCATAACTCGTGATGTATGCTCTGGCTACTGATTATTTCACAAAGAAAAAGTTTACGACTTCGTTATTATTAACGCGCTAGTTTCACTCGAAATTTGGATAATTTTAATTAATTCATGTGTTTGCGAATCTAATGTATAAGTAATTAATTATATAAATATGTCTATCGAACGTTATGTATATTTTACAATTTAAATGTCTTAGAGGAAAGTACCCGATTATGAGATACCATATCTATTTTGTGTGATTGCCGGAAGTCTATGGGCAGAATTGAAAAATATAGTAGGTCATTTTGAAGGGAATTTAATAAGCTTTAAGATGCTGAAATGCAAAATTTAATTTAAATATTAATTTTGCTGAAAATTAGAAAAATGTGAAAAATGAGCTTTCGGCAAAATCGCAAAAGTGTGCTCCTAATATGAGAGACCCCGGGAAATCGCTAATAAAGTGCAAAATACATGATATTGCAATTAATTTAAAGTTTTAAAGTTTATTTATTTAAAGTTTTTGAAAGACAAATGTAATGGAGAATAGCATATTTGCAACAATCGTAAACCCACTTATACTCAATATTGTACCTAATCTTCCCCCTCCACCCTTCCCTCTCAAATCAAGGTCAGCACAGTCTTATAAATTCGATAAACCTTCCCATAACGTTAATATAGGATTTTTTCTTCTTTTATTACTATACAATAACTTTCATACTCCAGCAACCCAGGAGTACCCTGAGTATCTCATGTTAAGAGCACCACGCCTTGCAGTTTCGCGATCACCAAATCTAATCTCTAATACAATTGAGCAACTCAACATATCCCGTATTTTCCTATTAATACGACCTTACTCTATCGCTGCATGCAGAACTTATTGCCAAATATTTATTAATTATATAATAAACAAGGTTGACAACATACAATTTTACAATTTATTTCTCTGCAACGACTACACGCACGATCAAACAATGAATTTTCCACTAAATATGTTTTACCCTAAGGGCAATAAGTTCATGGTGGAACCAATAACAGATATAGGACCTATTAGTTTAGCAAAAACCTCGCTGTCGCATATTAGGAACCTATCTCATAATAAGGGATTTTCCTAAGTTTCATATACGGAAGAAGAATCTTGGCAAGGAAATTCTACAAATTTTTGGAAGATTTTTCTTAAAATGATTATATAGTATATATATAGTATATATATATAGTATATAGTATATATAGTATATATAGTATATAGTATATAGTATATAGTATATAACAATTATATATAGTATATATATAGTATATAACAATTTTGTGTAAAAGAATTTCCAAGAATTCATAGTTTCCTTCTTGCCAAGATTCTTCTGATATAGAATTTAAGATTTATAATATTATATCTTTTTTAGTTCATTATAGAACTTAGATTTTAATTATAAATTTTTATGTTAATTATATATTTCTTATATATACATTGTTATACATTTTTATTATAAGATTTTATTGAAAATCTTTTTATAGTCACGAGGTATTATTGTTAACCAATAAGTCATCAATCTTAACATAACATTTTAAAATTGATACAGAATTCTAAGTCCATTTTCTTTTGAAGTTTCAAAATGCGACTTCTGTTTAGCAATAATTGATTTCTCCAGTTAGAGAAAAGAAAAACAAACTTTTGCGATATCTGTCTATAAAAGTGACTCTCTAGAATGTCACAAGCTATATCTCTTACAAATTTATCATCGATAGCGAGAAAACACGCGATGAGGGGGTCGATCCTGCGGCTGGGGCTGACCTAGAAAACGATTTCGCCGGCAAAAGCGATCAGAGCGATATCCGCCGGATGGCATCGTAACTCGCGGATCGCTCATAGATAACCACTTCCGGCCGAAAATATGACGGCACGCGAGCTTCTTGCAGGATGATGCGGTGGCGCGGGAAATAGCGACGACAGATCTCGAACGCGATAACGATAGAGTCTCGTGTTCGTCCTGAACTGGCTCGCGTCCCGGTCAAACAGCTTCGATGTTTCATCCTATGAATTATTTATTTAATCGACCGAGTGGAAATGAACACTGATCACGGAAGCGCTGGTCCCCGAGCTATCCCGAGCTTTTCGTCTTCTCGACAGACCTAATCTGATATTAATTTCCCTTGTATGCGATGCAACACGACGCCATAAAATTGTCGTAAGTTAGACGGATATGAAGTTTCCAAGATATGTAGATAGATACATAAGATTGATCGGCAATATCGAACGCTGTTAGAGGGAAGTTTGAAGAATGATATTCCTACGTGGCGGAACAGATTGAGAAGTAGTAGAGAGGACTTATTTAGCGTTAACAAAGTATTGACAAAAGACAAATAAAAATAGGATGAAGAGCTTTTATAATGACTTTGGATTTTTGAAATTATTATATATAATTATTATTATACTAGCTGGTTACCCGGGCTTTGCCCGGAAGTCGTTTTTCTTCATTTGTGTTTCAATATTCTTAATCGAAAAAAATTCCTTTATCAGGCAATAGCTGATAAAATTTGATCCATTAACGAATGAGTAGTTAAGCAAACATAATACATACACACCAATCCATAAAAATGCTATAAATTGAAAAATATTACTTTTTTATCGACTGAAGTTTAATTCTATCGTATACAATTCTTTGAGATTCACTTAATTATTTCCTGAAAAATTTGAAAAATTTTGTAACCGATTTCCAAAAAGATCGGTAACAAATAATTACACACTTTATGGCAATCCCCGGAAAATTCTACCTCTGTTTTATATACAATTCTTTAAGATTTGGTCAATTATTTCCCGAAAAATTAGAAAAATTTTGGATATCGATTCCCAAAAAGATCGATAACGAAAAACTATACAGTTTATAACACTCCCCGGGAAATTCTACCCCTGTTTCATATATAATTCTTTTAAATTCGGTCGATTATTTCCCAAAAAATTAGAAAAATCGATTTCCAGAAAATCGCTAGCAAAATACTATACACTTTATGGCACTCCCCGGGAAATTCTACCCCTATTTCATATACCCTTAATAAAAATTTGGTTCACTAACGAATGAGTAGTTCGCGTACAGACAGACAGACAGACAGACAGACGTCTCCTATTCGACCCCAAGCTATCGATCAAGCCTACTTGGAACTTGATCCGTTCACTCGTTATCGAGATCTCAACATCTCGAGTACTTGCAACTCGTCGCGTCGCGTAAAAGAATCACGGTCGGTCTCGCTCCGCGTGTACTTGGCGCGAGACGCTACCGTGTCTCTTGATATAAATAATCGATAAATTCATTATTTTTTAATTATTGTTAATATAAATAGAAATTAGTGACAAACAATGAAAGAAGGGATTAAGATGTCAAAGGTCCGTATTCATAGTCGGATCTTATATCTAAGATCATCTTAAGTTTGGTCAAAAGCAGTCTTAAGACTCCGTCCAGCCAATCAAATGATCGTATTAGCAACTTAAGACATTACTTAAGACGGTCTTGAAATAAGATCCGACTATGAATACGGACCAAAATGTGAATTATATCTATATATATAAATACATAAATCAAAAGGTTCATATGTTAGTCGAGAAAAATTAATGGAAATCTAAGAAACTAAGAAATATATATTTTCATAATTCATCGATAAATCAGTGAAAAAAAGAACAAATAACCCAGCATATTTTTATACAAAAATATTCGTACTTAAACTATTAAGCGCAGAAAGCGGCGAGAAAGCAGAGTTTAGAAAAGTTAATGAAAAAAGTCTGCAGTTACTCGAAGGGAATTTCGGGAATTCTATTAGCGAATGTCTTTCGCATGTAAAACAGTACGTCGAATTTGCGCGGTGCAATTCGAAAAGTTCGGATGGAGAAACGGAGAGAAACGACACGGTTTACGATACGTCCCGAAAGGCGCATCTCCGGGATCGGGTCACGGCGAACGCATTTGCCAAATGCGATTCCGCCATCGTCTCGCAGAAATGAGACGGCATTTTTATACGTTTCCTTATTCTAACGATTTTCCGGCGTTACGAGTGCAAAGGGGAAAATCGTCATTTCCCGTATGCCGCTCGCGCTCGTTTGTCGCGTTGCGAGAAGGATGCCGCGAGAGACCCGCGTCTTACGACGAGAGGAACCGCGGGTTCCTAGGGAACGTCGCGATCCGGGCTGGGTCAAGGATAAAAGAGGATGTGACGTCACGGGCTCTGCCAGTGGCAGGATCGATATCCTGCTGGCTGCCGAGTACCGTCACATCGCCGCGAAACACGTCTCTCTGTTGGCTTCTCTTTGTTAACTTCATCTATTTTACCTATAAACAGCTCACTTTGGACGCCGTGCTATTCTTCATTAACTACTCCCCTGCCGCGTATTTTCATAATAAAGTGATTTGAAAGCATCAAACTTCCTTTTATTATTTTCTTAATTTCTTCCCGATGTTAGAAATAATTTTGTTTTTATAAAAATTAATTTGTATTTACGCACGCATGTATTTACTTTTTATGTTTCTGTATTTCGATTGATGCATGACATATTTGAATATACTAGGACAAGTCAGTGAAAAATTGTGTACTTTTTCTGTTCCTCGCAAAATTTTTCGTAATATTTCTCTCAAATAGTCGACAAATTTTTATTACGCAATGTTTTATTAACTGCTATATATAAAAATGTCATGTAAAACTGAAAATTATACGGATGCATTTAAAGCTTTAAATATAAAATTATAACTGCGTGAATATTAATGTTAAACTAGAAATAAATTTTCTCGGTAAAAAAAAATGTTAAAACAACATCCCAAATTTAATACGTGCACTTATGTAGAAAAAAAACTATAACCAACATCCCAAATTTTGAGTGTTTATTTTTTTTTTAAATATTATTTGAGGAATACTATTATTAATCTTCCAATTCTGTATGCTTTTTTTGTATCTTCAGAGTGTACACATGGATCTGTTACATTTGACGCTATTTTTCCTTTTACTTTAAAGTTTTAAAAAACTCACAGAACATCTGTCTGCATTATAGCTGACGCATTTATAGTTATTTTGATAAACATTTGTTTATCAAAATTATTTATTTTATATTTTCTGGCAGGCTTGCAAGTTTGACAGTTGCAAGCAGATATTATTTTAGCTCGGACGCCATAGACCCACGTATACAGACGGAAGGTCAATATTTCTTGTCTTTATTACCAAAGTATTCTAGAAGTTTATAAATAACGATGCATGGTAGATATCGATTAAATTCCCGCCGCGTAAAATCCGTACCCCGAGATTGCTCAAAGAATTCGTACAGATTTTCCATCCCTTATAAAAAAATCGCATCCCTTGTCCCTTTCGCATCTCTTGATCCGCGTGCCGTGATATTATACAACGTTCTTCGCGTTCCGACAGATGCTGAAGTCCTGCAGGACCCTGAGCATGACGGTGCGAGGACCCGCCTTGGACCCCCGCTGCCGGGGCGGTCACCCCGTATGGTCGTCGTCGGGTCGTCCGCAGTCCTGCAGCTGGATGGACCGCCAAGGTCGTCCGGCGTCCCCGCCGCCCCCTCATCCGCCCCGTGATTCCCGCTACGGACCGAGGACGCGGAAGGTCGAGCTGTGCATCGAACCCGGCCAATCTCTAGGCCTGATGATCCGTGGCGGCCTCGAATACGGCCTCGGAATCTACGTAACGGGCGTCGACAAAGACAGCGTCGCCGATCGCGCCGGGCTTCTTGTAAGAAGAATCATGCACGCTTTTCTACTAGATCTCGATCTTTCGCGACCTGCGATAGATTTCCGAGAAACGAACCCGATCAATTCAGCAAGCGCAATTTCTAGCGAAAGTGTACTTTGTTGAGTGTAACTGACGAATGTCTATTAATGCGCTTACTATTTATTTTATTTATTTATACACCATATTCCTTTCTTAATGACTTTGTAATAAATATTATTTTTATCGCGACATTGTTCCATTCTGTTTACGACCTTTGATTATCTCATTCGCGATTCGAGCAGCAATATGAGACGCTCGCGAATGATCACAGGTGGGCGATCAAATCATCGAAGTGAATGGGCAGAGCTTCGAAGAGGCGACGCACGACGAGGCTGTTCAGATATTGAAGACCAACAAGAGGATGAGCCTGCTGATACGCGATGTCGGCAAAGTACCCCATTCGTGTACCACCAGCCAGCCTATAGTGGTCCCGACCACCCGATATCCCGAACACGATACTCTACTTCTGGAAAGCCCCGGGAATCATCGTCCACCCAGTCCCGTGTAAGTTGCAAATGTATTTGACACATTGAATGATTGAATAATCTACTCTCTAAATCTGAATCAGTGACTATTTATTCACTAATCTTTTATTATCTAATCTATTCTTCTATTATCTCCATTATGTATTAAAAAATATATTTTTTTTATATGTATGTGTGTGTGTGTAATCTTAATATTATTTCTTATTAATTTTGTACCTAAAATTTGTATCATATTTATGTGGACAGAAAAAGCGAAGAGAAAGTAAAGAACGGAAATAAATTTGTATTTTAAAGATGTAGAATTAAAAATTTACGAAGAAATACTTGATACGAGACGCTACAGCGTTTCTTGATAATTTTCTTGATGAATTCTATTTCAAACATTTAATATATTAATTCGTTACGTAAAAATCGTTATCTGAATTAAATAACGTTAATTAAATCAATAATTAAACTCATATAACATAATATAAGAATAATATTTGCTGATAAATCTTAGTTAATTAAATCGTGAATATTGATTGAAGCTAGCTTAATTAAAATCAACATATCGTCGCAGCCTGGATAAAATTCATGTAAATCGTTTTCAACTTAAAATTCAATATAATCTACATACGACGTTTAACAACTGTTAAAAAATCAATTAGTCTACCACAAATACAAGCAAGGCAAAACGCTGAATTTTCTAAGTTTAAGTTCAATGCCGCGAATCTATTTGTATATTCATCTCTCGACCCCGTGGCCGTTTAATTATTTTTACCGGACGTCGTTCGATTTATTCCCGATCGATTTTTTCGAAAATCAAGGAGCAGCACGAACGAGTGGAGGCACCGGACTGGCGTTCACACCGTTTCGGCAGCCACAGCCGCCATGGTGGAGGAGAAGGCGCGTGTCGTCCTCGCAAGAAGCGAACGAGCCGCGCTCTCTCAACTACTGGCGGATTATAGAACGAGAAGGCTGACGATAGAGGACCTGATCGTCAGTCTGAGCGACTTGCTGAACACCCACGAGAAATTGACGCTGCTGACGGAGCTCAGAGAGTTGGTCGACAACAAGGACAGAGCGGCCTTCGACGATCTCGTTTACCGACCTCGAATAGCAATGACCAGAGTAAGTCCTTAAGTGAACTTTAACTGACATTATTTTAACTCCGAAATATGCTGAGAGTATTCAAAATGAACTATTCAAATCTCGAGAGTTGTTGAATTTTAGACTATGTACTTGGAAATTTTAATTTTCAACGAAGAGAAAATTATCAAGTATTTCTAGAGCAAAACTCTGATATACCAATAAATTTGAATTATTCTGTAGTATAATAATGGCGAAAGATGTAAGAATTTGTGGGATTAGGAACATATGCGTTAAGTTTGGAACATATGTGCATTATTAATATTAACATATGCAAATTATGTAAAACGTTTGGAATAGTACAATGATTACTCTGGGATTAATTAATTCAAATGGATCCGAATAACCCATTTCAATGCAAGCAGAAATGCATTCCTCCCATTATTTTTATCATATGACAATACTAGAAGAAATCATTAAATTCGAAATAAAGATTGAAATGCATTTTTAATAAATCTAAATTTATTTTGAGATCATTTTAAATATTAGAATATGTGGAGATTTGCGTATTCATTTTATATTGATCTATTTATCTACGTTACAATTATTCACTGTATTTTATTTTAAGCTCATGTAAACGAACTTTAGTTTTTCTTGTGTACACACTGCGCATCTGTTAAAGGTGGCGAGCCTGATTTTTTTCTCCTCGTGTATATTCTACTCTATGTTACGCCATCTTTATGTGTTCTTTTATGTTCAACCAAGATGTCGGCGTTCGGTCATAAGAGAAACGACACAATATTATAATAAAGGTTTATTTTGTGTCAATCCTGCTTTCAATCAATTTCATCCAACAAAATACAAACTTTTTCTTGATGCAAGTGTATATAATTATAAAAATTGCGCAAAAAATTTAACTTTGAAACAATCTGCTAACTCGTCCTTATTTCGTCAATTTGAGATAGTTATTTCTTTAGAAAAGACCAACACTCGCGACTACGAACTATCAAAATTGAGATAAAGCGTCGAGGGAACTCATTTTAACCTGACGGCGATTTACGACCGTCACGCCATTTCACCGGAATGTGAATCGCGCGTTTAGGAGGCAGGAAGTCTTGAAAGAAACGAACGTCCAGCAAAAGACGGCTTTTAAAACGGTGCTTTATACTTCTTTTTCTAGAGAAAAGGCGACCGCGCTCACTCGGACTTGATAGTGACTCCCTCGCTGCACGATCTTCCGGTAAGTTAAACTCATCTCCCACATTCTCTATTCATATCCCTCGAGCTTACATAGAACGCAAAACTCACACATGGACTCAACATACACGCAACATGTATCACACGCATAAATCCCGGACCATATGCGCGTCGCGCGCATTATTGTTACTCACGTAAAAAGACACACACGTACTACACGTTTTCTATTATCTCTACAACGACGATGTATGGAACCGAGTTTTTTTCCCTCTTTTTCTCTCTCTGTCTCTCTTTTCCTTCACTCACTGTTCTATGTGGATCTCTGCTCACCCTAATTACCGAGCACTCGCGGAATCGGTTTTGCGTGTACCCGCCCTTTGTCGATGGACTCCGCGGGGAAAGCAACAGGGAAATATTCCCCGAAAGTTCCTCGTCGGCGCGGCGCGTGTTTCCTAATCGACAAATTGCGGCCGTTAGGAAAATTATCGTCTATTCGAGAACGAGCGAAATTATGCGAACAAAGACAGCCAATCCCGAGAGAAATGTCCTACAGCGATTAATAATTCGTAACAAAAGCGCCATAATTTATAATAGTCAACGGAGAACAGCTT
Source organism: Temnothorax ravouxi (assembly GCA_030770255.1). Lineage (NCBI taxonomy): Eukaryota > Metazoa > Arthropoda > Insecta > Hymenoptera > Formicidae > Temnothorax > Temnothorax ravouxi. The sequence continues at coordinate 66,372 of JASTWP010000534.1, forward strand.
GAAGTAATTGCCGCGAGAAGAAGTAGAACTCGTATAATCACGGCATCAAAATTTCAGAAAGTAATACGTTTAATTGAAACTATTAGGCATAAATAGATAAAATTGGTGGTGATTGTACATGGAGGGGACCACCCCGGATGACCCCAGCATGTTGCCAAGGTCATCCTCCCGAGTGACCCCCGGAAGGTCGCAGCCCGCGCTCGTTACTTATTAAAAAGTTATTAACAAAAAAAAAGCCTGAAAAATACAACAGCCATCCTGAGTATTGGAAGACACAAATGATCAATATATATGTCGAAACAGCCCACGCACACACCCCCCACGCGAAACGAGGCGCCACATGGGCTCATGGCGTGCTTTACGAGCTTGTTTATATATGTACATAAAGTTATTAACCAAAAAAATTGGAGAAACGAGCTTGTAAAGCACGCCACGAACCCATGTGACAACTGATGGTCTCCGTGTATATAGTATATACTCGTATATATATCGTCACCTACGGCCCATCTCCTCCCGCACCCACCCCGCCGATAGGGGATCTCGCTTTACAACTTACCCACCGGCGAGATTTGCTTGGAACTCTTGCTATTCAAAACAAGATCACTGCTTATTTACATTTAGAAAATATCAGATGATGGTATGTATCGTTGTCACATGGGTTCGTGGCGAGCTTTACAAGCTCGTTTCTCAAATTATTTTGGTTAATAACTTTATGTATATAATAAAGCTTGTAAAGGATGCCACGAACCCATATGTGGCACCTCGTTTCGCGCGGAAAGTATGCACGCGTGAACCACCTCGACACATACACCAGTCATTTACGCTTTCCAACACTCAAAATAGCCGCCATAGTCTCCAAATTTCCCCCTGTTAATAACCCCCCAACCAACAACGAGCGCGGGTTAAAACCCTCCGAAGGTCACTCAGGAGGGCGACCCCGACAACACACCAAAATATCAAGGTGGCCTCCTCCATGCACACGACCACTATACATTTATTTATTCATAAACTTAAGTATAACAATGATGATACTTAAACAGTATAACTATAACAATGATGATACTTAAACAGTATAGCTATAACAATGCTGAAACACTAAATTATATTTAGTATTTAAATATCATCACCGTTATACAAGGAGACCAATTATATAGAAACCACAAGGGAAATCGATGTAAACGACAAATATGAAAATGGACATTCGGGAATGGAATAATTATCGCTCGTTATCGGCGACGGCGACCGACGCAGATTGCGACCGGCGGTCGAAGCAGGATGCATGGATATCCGCGATCAGGTATATCAATTGGAGAGGTGCGAGGGAACGGAGAACGCCACGCACACAGGAGGACGCGTTTATATAGGAAGAACGAAGGATTTCCCTCGGTGCGGAGGGATCCGCGATCCTCCTGGAGGCCGTTTCGCGGAAAGAATATCCTTTATATACCGCTCTCGCGCGCGCGAGAGAGAAAAGAAAGGGAAGCGCGCAATATTGATCGCCATTACGATCGATCCTGTTCCGTTTGATCGTTCCGGTCTGTCGTTATCTTCTCCTCGAACAAAGCATGACTCGTCTTTTAGGAAAATGACTTGCAGCCCCTTCGTCTCTTTCTCTTTACAATCTCTCTCTTTCTCTCTTTCTCTCTCTCTCTCTCTCTCTTTCTTTCTCCTTCCGCGCTGAGAACAACAGCTGCCTGATGATGAACAAAACTCGCTCCCGGTACAAGGAAATATCGAGATCCGTCGAGTAAATGACATGGCCTCGAGCGCGGCGAACAATTTTGCCATGTTTCTGCTACGCTGATAATATTTAATGGCCTCTCCTCTCTAACGTTACGCGAATACGTACGAGCCTGTACGATTTGAAACACCCACATTGCACCTTCGAATTTCTTCTACCAGATAAAAAGGGTCAGTAGCGCTAAATTCACACGTAATATCATGAAAAAATACTGGGAAATAAATGATATGACTTTTAACAGCCATCTTTTTTTTCGTCTTTTTTTTTATTTAATTATTTTGTTTGATTTTTTTTTAGACATGCTTTGTATCCATTTTACATACTTTTAGCGCCGCAATTTCCTTCGTTCTTAGTACACGTAATAAGATTAGTTGTAGTAAATTATGTAATTAGTAATTTGTTATTATTAATTACGTTGTTTATTTTACCGACACAAGGTTCATTCGAACGAATTTTGCTCGTCCAAGCGCAGCTTTTCCTCAGCGTGTCTTTCTCTTTCTTTTACTTTCTCTAGAATCATGCCATGTGCTGTGAGCATTCTCTTCTTCTACTTTTTACACTTCTTCTTCTACTTATATTGGCTCTCATTCACCGCTACTGCTATTACTATTATTTTATAATCTTATTTACATGCTGCGCTACTTTGCTCCCTGCGATTAATCCGTGTTTGCCGGCAATTCGAGAATCGATTCCATCGTATTGGATTTTTTTCGAAACATCTATTTTTGGTCATTATTTATTCTCTCTTTTATAATTAATTATTTTCCTGTTTCCTATAATTATGATTAATATATTAATCATAATTATAGAAAAAAGACAAATATTTAATTAATCATATTTTGCTCAAAACTCGGGGGAATCGATAGCGAGTAATTGAGGGCAAAGCATCGGATGTCACTTTACGATTACGTTGCATAATTATAATTAAACGGAAATTTATATTATAATACGCATAATTTACCTATATAGTAACACGTAAATTATAATATAAATTATGTAAATATAGAATGCAAAATATAAATAACGCTGTACATATTATACACTTTATACATTTATGATACCTTTCTAGTCTAATTTCTAATATAATTATAATTATGCTCTAAATAATCTTTCTATGTTTATATGAACGCTCTCTTTACCGCAATTAAAAGAAAGATATATATAATTAGGATTTCTCATTGTGAGAAAATGTTGCGACATTCTCTTTCTTAATTCTTATATCATTAGTTGGATACGATCTGTTAGATGCCTGCTGCTAACAGACAAGTAGAAAGCTGCTGTGCTCGCCAGACACCATCTTCCTCCTTCCTCCTATATCTTCTCTCTCACTAAAAACAACATTAAGAGACGCTCCGTTCCGTTTCAAGCGATCGCGAAAATCAAGAAATAAATAGCGTTCCGTTCTCCGCGCGGCAGAATCGATAGTAAACTCAACCAAACCTCGCGCGAGTACAAAATCGAAGCGAATTTTTCGCCCGCGAATATCCGTTCGGCTAGAAAAATTGGACCGACGCTTGATTTACGACGCACCAGGCGCGTAGATCGGCTGTAGATCATTCCGGCCCCTCGCTGGTGATCTTGTAGAGCCGACGCGTCCGGGTAGAGCCTTGGTAGAACGTCGTAAATCAAGTGTCAGCTGCACGCGGAGACAAATGTTGCCGACGGAACGACGCGCGACACGTCGATCGATGATGAATTATTGTACAATTGCTAATTTCGCCGGTGCTTGAACTGCAATTGCCACTAAACCAAGTGGGTCCGAGCTGATTGATACTAACCCAGGTTAATGAGCCGCGTGAAATAAGCTTAAATGTATTAAGTATACGTGATTTAATTATATCTTATCATTCCAAGGAAATGAAAGAATTAAAACAGTCCGTATACTATTAATTGTCATTTTTATGACATTTGACGCAATTGTTATTTTAATAATCATAAATATATTATTTTATTTTATAATATCAGAATACTAATCATTTTATTTATAATTATACACATCTAAACTTTGAAATTATTTTATTTATGCCTTTTTCGCTATCATCATAATGTTGTTAATTTTCATCACGTATTTAACTAGAATTTTAATCATTATTCTAATACTAATAAATAATGCTACTTATTATTTCATTAATTTAATTATACCTATGCCTACCGTGCGTCGTAAATCAATTATACCATTAATCATGCCTATACACTCTTATTTAATTTAATTAAGCGAGATAGAATAATCTCTCAATTTATCTCTTGAACTTGAATTAAGCTTATTCAATTTCGGTCTATTTTTTTTATGCGCAATCACTAATTTATTATTGTGGAAATTATATGATGATATCTACCCGCGAAAATGACGTTTGTCAACGTCGTTGCGAGTAAATATTTGAGGAATATTTGACTCGCGCGAGATAACGGCCCGCGGGGATATTTCTTGTATCACTTCACCAGCGCGCCGATGAAATCATCGATCGGCCGATCGCCCCTCGTTCGAGGAAAGAAAATAAGCACTCTTTTTTACGCGATAACGCGGAAAAAGCGTACGGGACATGATAGGACATCTGATTTCTCGCAGAGGGGTGCGCCCGGTGGTTGTTGCCGTCCGGGACGACTGGTGGACGTCGAGGGAGACCCTCTGGGAGTGACGGGCCCTCTTCTACCGCGGGATAGCCAGGAGTATAGATCGCCGAGCGAGGACAGCGGTCTCGGGGCCGACATGCCCAGGACCAGGTCGATCGCATGATCTCTCTAACGCTGGATGGATCGCGAGCCGCCATTTTGAACGGGCGTAGATTTTTTCACGCGTTAAAGAAAATCGTGAAGTCGATCCCAAGTCGTTAAGAGTCGACGCGCGGTAAGGGGAGATCATTAAAATTACGATTACCTCGTGATTACTTCGGTCGAGACTGAAGATTGCTCAAAGTCGAGGCTCAAAATGGCGACAGTGACCCCTTCAGCGTTGACTTTTACCACTCTCCCTTTGTTACAGCTATTTTTGCGTTAAGACCACTCCTTTCGCCGTAGCCGCTTGAGTTTGTTGCGTAGATACACGAAGAGCTAATTAGCGAGGGACACACTTACTGGCGATCATTTTCATCTATAAGCAACGAGTTTATGAAGCCCGACTTGTAGTCTAGGGTGTCTGCATTACTTTTCAAACGAGATATCTTAATCCAAAAAGTCAAATTGTCTCTTTACATAAATTGAAATTTCAGGCTTTTAAAAATATATTTGTTTCGATATTTAAAATGTCTGAGATATTTAAAAAATATAATATATGTATTATACATAGAAAAAACAAATAGCGCGTTCAAGTGTTGACAAATTGGCTCTCAAATTGTCAATTAATCCACTTATCGTTAATCAATGTAACTGCGCAATGCGTTAATTAATTTAACAGGAACTCGCAGTTACCCGTTGCAGAACGCGCTGTACAGCGAGCGACAATTTACTTTCGAGGCACAAGAAGGTCACGCGGCATTTCTGCGCGGCGACCGAACGATTGACAAACAGTTAATTATATCCTTTCGCTTCCACGAGCGTCAACACTCGCGAGGGGAATCAGACTCACGAGGCTTCGCGCAAAGATCGCAGGTGAGCTCGAAAAAATCTCCCCGGTTCCTCTCGAGTAGGATCAACGTAAATGGCGTTTCTCTGTAGGGTACGCGCTGGGTACATCGATATTGCATTTACCGCCACGTTGCCACCGCTCTTCTCTCTCATTCCTCCTAGGTCCCCACGGTATCCACAGACCCCTTTTACTTCAGCTTCCTCAAACTAGCCGAGTACCCAGGTATGTAAACAGACGGAACTATAGATGCGTACAGGGCGCTTCGGCAACAGTTCAATGCACCTACCTTCACCGCTGCAATACCTGGTCGAGATGTTAATGGCTCTTACCTTCGCCGTTCTAACGAAATCGGAAGCGACGGCACGTTGTTATTCATCGTTGCATCCATCGATTATTAATTTTTTACGTTGAAATTGAGAAACTATAGTTGTGAATTTTGCAGTAGACGCTAAAGTAGATTAGTTTTTGCCACCAACCCGTGTTTAACCCAATTCGATCTGTGCATCTTTATCATATTAATGCCGTAAAAATCATTTGAAACGTTCTTCGCTCATAACCATTAAGGATTAATCGCGCGTTAACGTTTCGTTGAAACTCGATTAGTGACTTTATCATGGTACATATTTTAAAACTTCAGTGAATAATATTTTTATATCGTTATTGCCTCGTTAAGCTCGAAGGGTTTAATAAGTTTGGCACGAGGCAGATTCGTGTTTTTCGTGTTCTCCGAGTTCACTCATAATTATCAAGACTAAATCTATAAAGTGCATAGTTCAGTTTTAGACCGTTAATTGCCCGCGTGACATTATCGAGGTAACAAATATTCCGAGCGCACGGGCCGGGAAACTCTGTTATAGCTAACATTTCGAAGACGTCGGCCCATGCGGGCGATGGAATGCTTTGCCGAGCTTTGTCTGAAATCTGTGGGGCGAGTGCGCGAAGGGCGAATCGCCGCAAAGGTGATCTTTTCCACGTGGCGGCGCGTGGGAGGGGAATCGATAATCGAGGTGGATTTAGTTGGCGGAGCGAGTGCACGATAGTTTTCACTATTCTACATTTCCATTCGCGACACATCATGCCTCGACACGCCGACAATCGGCGACAAGCCATTTCGATTTCACGGAAATGACTGTTGTGCCAACGAGGCGTGGAAATGTTTCGCGCGCGTTTACACGATTTTAATTGTTGGAAAACAATTTTATTAATTCGCCCCATTTTTAATACGGATATGCAGCTCTGTGGAGTATTAATTAAGAAATTTTAATGCAGATTTTTTCATATTCAGCAATTATTACCAGAATATTTATTAGCACTATCGTTGTGAAAAAAGCAAGCGGGATTAAAATGATTCCCGAAAATAAAAAAGATCCTAATTATACTAATAAAATAATGAAGCCTCTATAATAATAAAACTTTGGTTATTCGATTGCTCTGTGTGTTATTACTTATTATAGAAGATTGAATATTTATTAGCGCAATCACGATTAATACAAATTGAATTGGAATTTAGTGGAATGCTGCTCATCTGGTCCGTCTTCATCCATCCATCTGTCCATCAAAGAGCAAATTAAACGTGAAGGAGAAAAATTTGTCAGAACGGTTGAAAAAATTTTAATAAAACCTGTTTTAAAGGAGGGGGTCCAAAAATGGCCGTTTTGTGCCCCGCTGGGGAACCTGTGAAACATTTTTTTCCACCTTATTTAAGGTTGAAATAAGAAGGAAATAATAGTCATTTACCCAGGAAACCACGGGAAATATTTTAAAATTTATAATAATGTGTTTAAAACGTCTGTTAAAGTAACTGTGTTTGAGCGGTTTAATAAAAAGTGAAACGTTTTAAAACAAGCACTACATTTCCATTTAATGAATTTTGCATTATGAAATTGTATGTAATATTTTTATTACATTTTTAATATAATTTTTTATTATATATATATATTTTTTTATACTTTCTGTATATACACATATATGCAGTCACATAACATTCATCTTATTTCTATTCTGTTTCTTTATTAACTACGTCAACCATTTATGAAAAATATTCAGATATATTTGAAAGATTACGAGATTTAGTGTTCAGAATCTGATTCAGATGAACCATTGGTCACACATGTAGCTGCAAGTAGAAAAACGAGTTGTCGGTTGCTGCTCTCACGTCGCAACAATTCTATAGTACTTTGGGTTTGCTGTACATCAACCAACAATACATTTACCTGCAGATTATTTAAATAATTATTTTGAAGATGATTATGATGGTTCATCTGAATCAAATTCTGAACACTAAATCTCGTAATCTTTTAAATATATCTGAATATTTTTCATAAATGGTTGACGTAGTTAATAAAAAAATAGAATAGAAATAAGATGAATGTTATGCGACTTCATATATGTGTATATACAGAAAGTATAAAAAATATATATATATAATAAAAAATATATATTAAAAATGTAAAAAAAATATTATATACAATTTCATGATGCAAAATTCATTAAATGGAAATGTAGTGCTTGTTTTAAAACGTTTCACCTTTTATTAAACCGCTCAAACACAGTTACTCTAACAGACGTTTTAAACACATTATTATAGATTTTAAAATATTTCCCGTGGTTTCCTGGGTAAATGACTATTGTTGCCTTCTTATTTCAACCTTAAATAAGGTGGAAAAAAATGTTTCACAGGTTTCCCAGCGGGGCACAAAACGGCCATTTTTGGACCCCCTCCTTTATTATTATATTAATAAGTAGTATAGAATATTCCTTAATATAATTATTATTAATACAAGAAGATTTAAAAAAATTTATAATAGACATTTTGCTTGAAAATTAATACACGAAGTTATTCTAAAATGATTATTTATATATATTTGACGCAAGAAAAACTATTATTACGTTTAAATAATAAAGCCAGCAAAAAGTTTCGTAAAAATATCTCAGATTTTCAGGAAATGTCAAGCACTATTTACGTCTACTTGACTAAAGAAAACTCTTTTCCTCTTGAAAATTAACGTATAATTACAAACTATTATCCAATCTCAAATCACGGGTTTAGAAATACTGGCTACTATAATATGTTTCCTCGTCGACCGTTACCGAACAAATGATAAAAAATTGCTCGAAAGAAAATATAAACGCTTCTATTGTGATTTTCTGTTACATAGTTATACATTGCTGAATTCACGACGACTTTCTCCACGAATGCATCACGCGCACGCAATTCACGTTGAATCACAAATATGAAAGTAAATTTTGCGGGATCGATAGCGAGCGCGCGAATGCGGCGGTCGGCGAGATATGATGGAGAGGAATTCAACGCGCTTTATACTTTGATAGCTTTCACGTCTAGCGGGAACGAATGGACGGACGGATAGACGGAGTGAAAACGTTCCGCTTTTGATCCTCCCCGGAATGCTCGTGATTTCAATATACATCCGCGCCTTTGTCCGCCGATCTAATCTCCACCTCGAATTCTATCTTTTGTCGCGCGCGCACGGGACCAGCCGGCATGGCACCGGGCTTTCTTTCCGAGACAAAAACCGCTCTCTGTCAAAAAAGACTTGCGCGTTCTCATTTATATATTTTACGTGAAATTTGACGTTAGTATGAAAAAAAATGTTAGAAAATTGTAACTACATAGCAATTTTTCAAAGTAATACTGAAACTTTTAACTGAGTCCAAAACTTATTATTTGTATTTATCTTTATACTTGTAATTGGATATTTACATACATCTCCAGGCTCATTATATATCAGATACAATTTTCATAGATCCGTGATTTATTCGTCTTTGATTTGCTATTTGTTAAAAAGTCTCTTTTTTTTTATTTTCCCTCGACTCTAGAATTGTTTAAAATTTTATTAATAAAAGTCTTCTTCTTATATTGATACATCAAGTAATTTGAATTTTAAACACATTGAAAATATCAACATAAATACATGTATAGTTACGCTTGCAAAATTAATTAATTAATGTATATTCCCACCATATATACCATGGTGTGTACAAATAAAGTTATTTTGTATTTCTTTGTTTAATTTTTACGTTTCGTATAAAGAATGAACGTTTGTGATTTTAATAAATCAAGAAAATAAAATTAAATCACCATGAGAAATACGATAATTCACTTTTTCCCTGATTTTTTAAAATCATACGTTTTACATCTCATTTCTTTCAAACAATTTCATTCTTCATGAGAGTTTTAGAACAAAAACAAAAGTAATAAATTAAATTTTCCGTTTCTATAGATTACAACAAAAGCACATAAAAAAATTATTTATTAAAGCGTATTGCATATATGCGTTTATTAAGCCGTGCTATTTAATCGCGCTGATATTATTTTCAAGCTTATCGTGCGGCGCATTCTTAACGCGGACTGCCGTATAGTTTATGTAAGAAACGCGATCTCCGCGGCGCAGTTTTAAACGGAGCCGAGGGCAACGACGAGAGAGTCCTTGAAATTTTCACACCAACGTGCTTTCTTACACACTAGGTCGTATCCCGGGTAACAGAATGAAACAAATGAGCTTTGGCAGTCGCCAGTACCGTAATCGCTTCGGTAACGAAATGTTCGTCGCGAAATCGAGCTCCCGCGAGTCTCTCTCTTTCGCCAACCAACGAGCTTTCGCGCACGGTCTCATCCGCAAAAATAAATAAAAACCGCGTATACGTATTTCGTCGCTAATCCTATATAGCTCTAAAAATAAGTGACCTGTTTTATGATTTTACGCTTCCCTCGTAGAAATTAGAGAATTAGATTAATCTCCTGATTAAACGTGCTCGTCTCGCGAATTTGGTTAATGCGCAATTCAACACAAATCGCTTCTTGCTTTAGAACGATTAATGCAAATATTAATTAGTTTAGAAAACATCGATTAATTTGTTATATTAAAAAACACGTCATTTTCCTTTTTTTTATTTCTTTTTTTATTTTTTCTTATCGAGAAAGAGATTACGCATTTGTAAAACAGGAAACTCAAATGGCGTGAGAGTGAAAATTGGCAGTCTGCGGAGATAATGATGGTGATTAAGAAAAAATTGATTGCGAACAAGGAGAAATTCTTCCTATCGATGCCACCTGCGATCTGAAATTACTCGATCGTCTCGAACGTCCGCAGTGTGACGACGTATATCTATACCGACGATGACGCGATCCAGAAGCGAACTATATTAATCGCAGCTACAGAAACTTGCCTGTGTAATGTGCCTCGGTGCCTCGTAACCTTCATGTGCTCCATACTGCTTTCCAACTTTTCCGGGTGAGAATCCGTTTCGTGTGCAGTTTCTCATCTCGTGCAGCCTGAGCCACCTCGAAAGCGAATAAACGCTCGTCATCCAGCGAGTCATCGAGCGATTCCGACTCGGATTCCGATCACCCGATCGGAAACTCTCTCGCTTCTCGAGCCGTCCGATCACGTAGTTCTATTTCCGCGTATATCCGCATGAATCTGGACGTCTATTTGAATATACATTTAAGTATAATTGGATAAATATACAGGGTGCTTCTTAAGTACTATCCAATATTTGAGGACTTTGATTTTTTCTTGTGAACATTCCTTCATAAAATGACTTTAAAAATCAACTTTAGTTGTAAAAAAATCAAACTTCTAAAATATCAGACAATACTTAAGAAATATTCCGTATTTTAGTGATACATTTCATTAAGACAGATCACTCAGATCGTATATAATTCTGTTGCGAATAGTGAATTATATCCGATATTCCGGAAATAGAACTGCGCGATCCCTGAAGCTCTGCGCTTATATTGAATTTTGATGAATTCATTTTACCGAAGTATCGTCTGCTGTAGTATTTGCTTTCATTAGAGATTAGAATGTACTACAGGATAGATATTATAGAGACGAAGGGTAGGTTGGTGTGTGATGAAACCATTTTCGGATTACATCTTCTCGAGTCAAGGGCGTCAAATCAAAGAGAAAGCGCTTTTCGAAATTAGTTGTCAGTCTTCGGCGCTCGCAATTGTCAAATCGGCTCGCAAAATTCGCAAATCTCGCGAACGTCGTGTACTTCCGCTTGATCACCTCCTCCCCTTTGTTTCCGATCGGGACGATCCTACGTCCGACAACGAACCGAATCGTCCCGATGACACCGATAGGGCTAATAAGACGAGGCGCGCGCGCGATTTGATAAGAGCGGTCGCGGTGCGGGGGTGGGTGGTTCTGAAATGGAAATTTTGCCAATTGCAGAGTGGGCTGCAGGAGGGCGCAGCAGCACCAAGTGACGACCTCCGACCTCGCCCTCTCCAATGATGACGAGTGCGACAATCAGGTACTGCGGGAGTATCCTTTTCGAATCGTCGCGCCGCGGCGATCCTTCGCGATGCAGCGAGCCTTTCGATTAGACTCGCTGAAGTCGAAATCAGATAGAGAATCGCACTCTTTAAGGGGATCCTATAGTGGCAGTAGTTACCGACATTTCTTAATTAAAAGAAAAAATTTAAATTGGCTTTACAGAATTGCAAAATTCTTGTACAGAAATAATGTACGCACAAAAATCTAGCGCAGGACACACGATTTCATATCAGAAACGAAAAAAAAAATTAAAAATTTGGACGCACATACAGCTGTCACCTGACAATATTTGCTTAAACAAAAATACTGCAGTTTATATATACAAAATGATACCCAATTGCACTAGGGACAACATGTAAGAACAATATCGTGCAAATAGAACTAAGATTCAAAGCCTAGAAAAAAGATTTTCACTAACGCAGCTTTATTAATGCAAAGGCACATGCAGGTTGATAGGATAAGCAATATTGCGTGTAGCGAGAGATGGTGCAGCAATCGAACAAGGACAAATGCCTCTCGTTAGACAAGGACAGATATAGATATATAACATAGGAAACAGGATTAGAAATGTTGACATTATCGGACATCGAGGAAGCTCGGCCTTCGCTATAGGATCCCCTTAAGTATCCGAAAACGGATGTTCCTATTCTTTAAACATCGGATCCGAAACCGGTTTAAAGAATATAGGAATAATTAGGAGACTGTACGTCGCGTGGATTTTTTTAGAAAGTAATGTAGTACTGATAGCTCAAACTCTCTTTGTAATTTGGTTTAATTTGAATTTGAATTTCCAAACATTCTAGCTTCATCAACGTTATTTGTACAAATTATTAAGCATAACAAAAAACCGCTGTTTTTTTCTGAGAAAAATTACGACAGGAATGCCGTATGGGTGAAAGGGTTCGAAGGGATACACCTAAGAAAGCCGCTAAAGCCGAATATCGCGATTTTTTATCCCCGCTGAAAATTTGTGTCATCGATATCGTCGTAAAAAAAAAAGAAAAAAAAAAGATATTAAAATTGAAAGCTTTCTCGCGATCAATCGGGATGAGACACGGTTATGTCTTTTTTTCCAGGATTACGATGACGAGATCGAGAACGGACGGGGTCGCAGACACAGTTCGCCAGGCGGCTCGCGAGGTAACCCCAGGGATTACGGCCATCATCTGCACCCAGACAATTTGGTGAGTCGACCAGCACAAATTTGATCATCGGACATGTCACTTTGAGACTACCCTCTATATATTCTCTTCTCAATGCCATTGAAAAACTCTGATCGCATTTGAAAGTGAAAGAATCCGCTGACGTGCAGCGCAATTCCTTTGATATATGTAGGTAAATTTAAATAAAATGAATTTTTACTACAAAGTGAAACGCGATAATATACCGATACGCGAGTTCGACGAAGAAGATATTACTTCAAGATTGAGAGATTTTAGTCGAGTACGCGGATTCTAACTCTTTAATTTATATAATATATTAAAATTGCATTTTTTAATTTAAAAATTTATCAAAATATCTCAGTTTTTGATAATATGTTATTGTTGTTCTCACGTAATAAAATAAAATTGTTTTACGCATTCTTCAAATGTAAACTTTTGTATATGTTTGTTATTTGATATTTAGATTGAGAATTTGACAAGATATTTGAGTACTATTGTTTTACAAGGCGCGATCGGATTTTTAATGAAATTTTTTATTTGAAGATAGATTTACTGGTGTAATAGTTTTATCGTAGAATAGAACAAGGAGAGAGAAGACGAATTAGATACCTTTTAAAGCGCATCATATCATTCTAGGATAGGCGATCCTCTTATAGAATTAGATAAGCGATCATGTGACAGTCTCTCTCGGGGAAAAGTTTTAGTAATTCAAATTTCGCCTCACGGTAATTTGCGTCCGACATAATTAATGCACGTTGCAAGTTGATCCCGTTACAGGAATAATTACACAAACGTAGATTGGTGTTTACAGAACAGGTAGAGTCAAGTATCGCGTGTTGCGGGCAACAGGTAAATCTTAAACGCCCCTTACTTCATGCAAATCCCACTAAAATGTTACATCGTGCGGAGTTGTTACATCGTGCATTAAAAAATGTCGACTCAAAAAATCTGACTGGATTTTAAACACATGATATTCCATTTAAAGTTATAAAAATTAAATATTTATTGTAATCGCGACAGAGAAAGAGAACAATATAATAGTAATAAGTGATATATCGATTGCGATAATAAATTTTCTCACGTATTTGTTTCCTCCATGTCAATTTATTCTTATTTATAGATCGCTTTTTCAGTGTTTACACTTTTCCAGTTCTATTTTTGTTCAAACGATCTATTTAAGTGGAGATTTTATAAAGGTCAATATAATTCGTGTTTTGCGCTTGCTTTGCGTTAACTGATGCAGCATCGCGCTGCGAACTTTGCGCGATGAACCCCCCGAGAGACAGTCGCATGATCGCGCCCCGATATCGACGTAGGTAATGTTATTATAGGCGTAGGTTCAAAGTGGTAGATTTACCAATTCATTTAATCGCGTATAACCATATAATAGTCGTTATAGACCATTAATTGTAGTAATCCATACAAAAGGTGGCAACAATTTAAGCTCGTCGCGCAAAATAAGTTTCGCGTTTTTTTTTTCACATCTTGTCTCAGCGATTTCAATTATACGCGGAATAAATGCGGAATAAACGCGGAATAAATGCGTCAGATGAGACATCCGATATTCGTCCACGATATCAACGTTGTCAAGGAAATTCTACATAAAAGATAGAACCGAGAGAAAAAACGAAAATAAAACCATATTATCTTTCGGAATTTCATGAAATGAAAAAAGTTCCGGAAGTTTAGCTCTTAAACGTTACCCTTTAAAAGTGAACGTCAGATATTATCGCTTTGTCTTTTCTCTTAGTATTTTCAAGTAACTCTTTGAAGTTTTAAGAAGGTCGTTATACTTAAATACTCCTCGAGGAATGCAAAGAATGTCACGAAAAGCTCGATGCGTCTTACGAAGGCCGAGATTCATTGGATCTCCAGCGCGTTGTTCTCAACGATGACATGCAACCGGGAGGGGAATGGAGAAGATCTCAACAGAATTATAGCGAATTCGCGACGGGACGGTACAATAAGATCGCTCAGGTCAGGTTAGAAGAACGCGATAGATGATCGGGGTATGCGAGCAGGTGCTGGTACAAAACGAACGGAAGAGCAGCTCGGGCAGCCACAGTGTTATCGACGTTACTGACGTGAGATAGTTTCGCCTGAAAAGTGCCTACGATCGTTTCGTTCTCCCTGAGAGATTAACGACTTCTACCGACTATTATTATACGCCGACGTCCGACGGCGGATAAAAAAAACGTCTGGATTGCCTTCTCGAGGGCAGGTGCGTAGAACGGGATGATGAGGAAACCGCGATTTTATGGGCGACATCATAACTATACATTTGCTCTGCTTGAAACAGTCAGAAACACTCGAATAGAGTCGCGATAGAAAGGAAATAACAATTATCGGAATTTCCTTCTCGAGACGTTCGAAGAACTTCACGATCCAACAGCTATTGTAGATTTAACGATTCTTAATATCAACATCAATTTTAAACAATGTATCATGGTAAGTTCAATCTCGTTAACTGATTTTACTTATTAAGCTTGGATTATTTTGAGAATCGGAGAATGACTTCGTACTTCTTACCATCTTCCTCAGCACATATAAATAAAATAAAAAGAATATTATTAATACAAATTTTATTTTATCGAGTTATTCAATATCAATAATATAAACAAGTTTTGTTCTTATTTTAGATTGGATGATAACTAAATACTTGTTTACAAGATGGATTCGCGCAATCTACTTCTCTTTCATGCACACGAGAAAAAAAATACTCTCGGAAATTTATCTCCTCATTAGCCTCCGCGATTCTCGACTTTATACTTTATATACCGTCGTGCAGGCAGAAGGAGAAAAAATTGCAAGCGCTCCACACGCGAGAGCAGAGGTGATGTGCAATTGAGATAATCGAGAAAATACGTTGCAGTATGGGATCGCGATCGCGTTCGAAAAGAATATCGGGAGCCAATGCCAAGGTCGACCCGATATAATTAAGATAATAGCGACGAGCTGTAATGCCTTGTACACGAGGTCGTTATCCAATTGCACGCGGAGACGTCATCCTCAGGATTCATATTTGCCGGTATGTCTATATTTATCC
This sequence comes from Temnothorax ravouxi, assembly GCA_030770255.1. Classification (NCBI taxonomy): domain Eukaryota; kingdom Metazoa; phylum Arthropoda; class Insecta; order Hymenoptera; family Formicidae; genus Temnothorax; species Temnothorax ravouxi. Next base: position 82,189 of record JASTWP010000534.1, read on the forward strand.
GAACACGGTCCAATCATTACTGTGAGGACAATATATAATTTTAGTAAATTATATAATTGCCTTATTATAAGGCCCCAACAATTAATATGGCTTGTCCGAGAATTTTTTTGGTTTTGGAGTTTGCAATCAATTGCGATAAATCCATTAATCGACAAATATATAAAAATCTATTCATATTTATACACGTGTACAATTTGTGTAAATAGCTTCAATGTTGGACTGCGAAGTTTCATAAGAAGCCGTCATATCGAGACAGCATTCGATGAAATGCGGCTTTCGAGGAGGAACTTAAAGATCTCTCGGGATAGAACGAGCAACTGTGAGCAAAAACGGCCTCAAAGGGTTAATCAACGTGCCGGTGGGAAATTATAAATCGTTATCGGGAACTCCGTCGAAAAATCGCATCACGGAGTTAATTACGATGTAGTTTAATATACAGGGTGTTCTTGACATAGTAAACTGCAATTTATCCGTGAATTATTAGAGATACACAAGAATATAAAATTATTAAGTAGAATAAATCATTCCTTATGCCCGTATCAGACTACGGATTAGGATTGAGATTGGATTGAAATTTGACCAATCAGAGCAAAGTTTACTAAACTTGAGATCAATTTTCTCTATCCTGATTGATTAAATTTTAATCCAATCTAATCCCAATCCGTAGTCTGATACGGGCTTTAGTAGAAACAATTAAAAAAAAAAGAGAAATTCTTTTTGCCAACGTCAGAGATGCTCTTCGGTAACAAAAATCTCCAAGTTTTTCAATCTCTAATTTATCAGAGTATGACGAACGAAAACGAAATTAAACTACGAGTTAATCCTCTCATGTAATATAATTTGTTTATAATTTTTAGAATAATTCCTATAATTTATCGGAAATTCTGTTGTTTCGGTGAAAAAAAAATCAATTTTGAATTCGGGAATTTATGGAGATCGGATAGATAGGACATAGGACACCCCGTATATTCCGCGGTCGATCTCGACGCAGTTTGATTGTCGCTTTCCGTCTTTCTTTTCCCTCATAATGCACCCGTGCTCGTCTTATTGCGGGAAGAACGAGTAGAACTCAATGAGGGATTCTCGATAAGCGGACGGGGGAGCAAACAGCAGTAAAAGGAACGTAGGAGCCGCGCGTTTCACGGTCTCGCCGTTCGTCTCGCTCGCTGTTCATATCCCTCGTCGCGATCGATATCGCGATAGTCGTTCTACTCGAAAATCCCTTGCAGATTGTTCCCGTAATAACGGCGGATTAAAACGAGCCTATTCGCCTGTTCACGCGCGCGCGAGCGCACGAGCGCAATTTGCCACTCGAGAGCAGCGGGTCCAGAAGTTTTGCCAAGTATTGGCTTAAAAAGTATTATGATTTTAAGGTAGAGAAATTAAAAATTGAAAGCGACGTGACTTTCACCGTATTTTATGCCGACATGGCTACTTGATATTCTAAATTCTAATTATGCAATGTCTCAATAAGATTGTTATTTTAGGGTAGAGAAATTAAAAAAAACTGAAAGTGACTTCTTGCTGCGAGAAAAACACATTTTTTTACCGTATTTTACGCCGATACGGCCACTCGATATTCTGAGTATATGCAATATCTCATTTAGATTGTGATTTTAGATAGCGATATTAAAAACCGAAAGCGACGTGATTTTTTACACTGCAAAAACACATTTTTCATCATATTTTACGCCGATACATCTATCTCGACATTCTAAATTCTAATTACACGACATCTTAATTAGATTATTATTTCACATGATATGCGAATGTTACATTTAACGTTAACGTTAAATGGGAATGGTCAGAATGTATAAACACTGGAATTGTTCAACCGCATGATTAGAATACATTGCACAAAGAGGAATTCGCGAATACGTTGCTTTCACTGTAATATTAAATTTTACTCCGATGTAAATCCCTTCATTAATTTATTAAATTAATGTAACGTTAAATAAATTAATAAGTCTGACTCCGAATATACATATAATTAATCCGTAATGCAAATTTACACGATAATTCGACACGACAAATCCTCCGTATAATTTATCTGGCGTTGAGGAATTTTCGTCGTCCTGTCAAATACATACACCTCAACCGCAGTTTTCATTGCCGAAACTTTGCTTGGAAGCTCTTCGGCCATCCAATGCAACTGCGCATATACGTGATTTACTTAGAAATCGCGGTCGTTCACAAAATGGGACGAGAGGAAGGGAGAAGAGCAGAAGGCGCCTTCTCATTAGAATCGACTAATTAAGGCCGCTCTTTTCCATTAATGAAGTTCTGCTATTAGTCACTCGCCTAAGGTGGCCTAAAAGCGACTTACATATCGATTACAAGAATATATTTCTTTCTGTGGCACGGAAAGCCAGTTATTGGCACTATTAAAAGCAGGAGAGGATATTTAACCCTAATCCCTCCAACCGTGCACTTTCGTGTCCCACGCGTTTCTAACGACGTTTGTTTCAGTAGTTTGTTCTGGAAAACCAACGGCCGTGGAATAATCCCTTCCACCCCTAAAAAAAGTTGTTATAGTAGGGAACATCAGATAGAAATTTCAGAGCCCTAGCTCATTTACTCTCAAAACGGCAAACAATCAAAATCTCGTTGATTAAATGGCGGAAAAAACGTTAGAGGGTTTAGGGTTAATCTGACTTATTTAATTCAATTACTGTATTAATGAGGATCGTTGATTCACTAGCACTCTCGCTCTCTTTCGAGACTCGTCTTTATTTTATTCACCTGGTAAAGAATTATAGATGATACCTTCTTATATATGTTACACGTAATCAATGACAGAGAGAGATATCGAAATGATACAATACAAATTGATAATAACGTGATATAATAATAATTTATTATAAATAAGATGACGCGCTGCCCGATTAAACCATATGAAAATATGATTAAGCAAGACTCTCGTCTTAATGATTACTTATACCTAATGACAGAATATATTTAAGATTATGCTTTCTTAATAGGAATACTTTTTGCATCACTGCGTACAAGATTGCTTACATTAATTACAAGCTAATTAAAAACGCACGGTCGAAATCGACCTTGCTTTTCAACGACGCATGCCGCTGCGGATTCAGCGTTGAGATTCGTCTGCGAGGGCAGTCGAAAGCCGCGTGATAATTACTTCGTCCTTAACGCCACAAGGCTCTTAGGGCCTCGTGAATTCCGTTCGTGAACACTCCTTCCGTAGATCCTCGTCATAAGTCACACCCGGCGGGGACACCGCGCCGTGCCAAATCGCCTCTCGACTAATTGCAACCGACGCCGACGATTGCGATCGATCGGAAGCGTAGGGAGGAACGAGGAGAACGGTTCCGCTTCTTCGAGCCGCGTTGCCGACGTTGTATCCTCGTCCCGATCTTCGCAGTCGACGACTGCCGCCCGTTCCGAACTCACTCTTCCGCATGACCGACCAACTCGCCAGAGATATGCGAAGTGATAGTATCTCCGTGGCAGATCCTTTTGTAGAGCCCCGCTCGACGATGGAACAACGATCGAACTATCCAATCCGATTTCCGTTGTTTCATCGAACGTTTTCTTAAGTCTACATCGGACTTTTACTACTTTCTTTCTTTGAGAAAATTTTAATTGCATTCTATAATTATTAAATATTAAATTGAGGTATTAAATTAATTATCAAAGAATTATAAAATTTCATAAGAGGTATTTTAATCCAAATTTAAGGTATTCAAAGAAAGAATTTATCTTTAAAGTAATCTAATTTTGCAAACTATCAAAATCATTTTAAAGAGAATTAAAAAATGTTATAAAAGATAAGTAAAAATGTTTTAATCCAAAAGGGCAGTTTTACCTTAATTAATTTAATTCAAAGTAAGAATTTGTCTATAAAGTCATCTAATTTTGTAAACTATGCAAAATTATTTTTAAGCTAATTAAAAAATGTCATGAAAGATAAGTAAAAGTGTTTTAATCTTATAGATTTAGCGCAATTTTATCCTAATTGGCTTAACTCTTAAATTTAGCTTATTCTAATTTGCAAACCAAAATAATGTTCAATATCTAAAGATCGCTTTCACAAGCATTTCAAACAAATATTATTAAACTGATAAATATCGTCAAAGTGTACAATAACAGAAAACTCTTTTAAAATTCCACGGAGAAAACTTAAGAAAACGCTCATTGCAACGATAGAAAATTCAATTCGATTCGAGATCGCCCGTCGTCGGGCAGGGTCCTCTTCGTGGTGTAGGCAGGCACGAGGATGGCGAGGAAGGTGCGTGAAGTAAGTTTCCGCGCCTTCGCCGGAACCCTATAACGGCCGTGGAGTCGGTCAGAGCTTGTCCTGGAGCGCCTGGCGTAGCTCCTCGGTGGCCTTGGCCACGTCCTGACCCTGCCGATGGGTGTGCATCTCCGGGCGCGCCGAATGCTGCACGGACGAGTTCGACCGCCGCACGGAATTGCCGCTGCCGAACTTGGGCCGCGGAATCCGCACGCGTTGAACGTCGCTCAGCCACGACTCCATGGCTCCCTTGTCTGGGAAGAAAGCAGTGACGCGCCGTTTAGAACGGTTAGTGAGTTAGCGATTACAGCCTGAACTTTGTTTAGAACTGAAATGAAGCGTCAAAGCGTGACGTGAGAGACAACTGAGAGTTGCGGAATTTTATGTGTGTAGGAGTACAGTATTGTACAGCTTAATTAAAGTGAAATTCTAGAATCTCTGATGCTGCAGCTTGTAGAATTCGTGAATTCTGGATTTTGGGATTGCACGCGTTCTTTTCTCTGAAGACAGCGGTGACGTGCACGTTTGTACTGATTAGAGTTATTAGACGAGTCGATTAAATGAAAAAGCCTGAGGAGTTTGTTGGAATTGAGCTAAAGAATTGAGAAAGAGGACACCGTAATTCTTTCTAGAAAGAAAGCAGTGACAGATTTATGAAACTAGCAGCATTTAATGTTACACGTGCACGCACTTTAGCGGAGCGATTAGAAGAGAGAGCCCCCGAGTTTCTTACTGCTATATAAAAAATATCAAAGTGAGAAAGAATAGGATAGTTCTTTTTTCTGAAAAGAAAGCAGTGACGTGCATTCGTAGTCGTGATCAGCATTCAGTGAGCGAAGCATTCAATGAGTGCATTCAATTTTAATAAATGTAGGTTACTAAATCAGAAGCCTACATTTATTAAAATTGAACTAAGCAAAGATAAAATAAAAGAAAAAGAGCTGAAAACTTTGAAGTCGATGGATGTAAAGCTATGTATGAGTCTTGAAGATTTCAGAGTGAATGAGAGTTTGCGAGTGGAATTTATGAATGAGTTCGACACGCTTGTAGATCTTTTAAAAATATCTTTTTGATCTTTATATTTTATATATATATATATAAAATATTGTATATATAGATACTATAATTAATAAAACCTACAATCCGTATATTCTCATATTTACATAACATTTGAAGATTCCATAATGAAACGATAATAGAAAATAACAAATAAAATTTTATCAAGAAAAAAGACAAAGGGGAGGCATATTTCCTTTGTCAACAATCTTCCCCGTAAATCTACGTTGATCTGTCACTGATTTCTTGAGAAACGAACAGTACATACGGATATCCGAAATCGAAAATTTTACGACGTTGAGTGTCTATACGGCGGGGATCAAGAAAGTGCACGCGAGCCTTAAAGTAAAATAAGGAGAATAACGCGATCTACTGGGATTTTATGATCTTGTTTACGCCCGGTCGGATCGAGAATGAACAGAGGGTGGAGAGAAACACATCGTGATTCCGCGAAGAAATCGAGAATGGAGCGAATAAACGTGTGGCGAATATTTTTCAAATATACATGCATCGTACTCCGATATTTATATATTTCCGGTTATATAATTTTTGCCAACTAACAGATAAAAAATTTACATTTTTATCTTCAGAAATGCTCTAACATCGCGTGTATTGAGAAACAGAGCTCGAAAATTTTAATTCTAAAGGATTCATAATATATATCGACTTTTTAGAACCTATTTTTGCGTTCGGGCTTTTTTTAGAATTTCCAGGATTTCTATTCTGAGATCACGATCAGAAATACACAAAATGTATGCATATTTCTCAGATATATGCGCGGAATCCAAGTTTCATGTGGTCGACTTTATTATCGACTACTAGCCACCGAGTTTATATGCACATGTATATGTATCCGCGTTGTATACATGCAGAGTTTCGCGCGCGCCGGGATTATTATCAATACGCCTTCTCGCTGCTTAATGATCTCGCCACAGAGTTAGATTTTATCAAGCGTGACGCGGTTTCCTAATCAGGGCGGCGTAATCACGCGAAACGCGAACCATTTTCGATATTGTTCGAAATTTCTAATACTGTAATTACTGAATACAATGAGAACCAGGCAAGTTCGACAATTTTCAAACTAGTAGATATTAATAACAAGAAAAGAGAATATCGCAGAAGTTTTAGACGATACGTCCCAATACTTTCGACATAATAGTTTAAACAATTAAATATCCAACTTAATAAAACTTTTAGATATAACTGCGTGCGTGGAATAAAGTCTGACAATTAACTTTCTCTTTAATTAGTTGAATTCTGAAGAATTATCAAATTATTTAATTTTCTTTCTGAAAAGTAAGAGATATATTAACTTCAGAAATCGCGTGTGTTTCCAAGAAATCAGATTTCGATTCTCCTCTCTTCCAGCTTTGTTTGCAAGATTGAAACCGGTGTGGATCCACGTCGTTCCTCTTATTTTACAGATTACCAGGATGTGCCAGTTAATCTTGTTTCACTCGACGGGACAGTGCTTCGCCAAGCACTAAGTAGTAAATCAACCCAATCTCCCAAAAAAAAGAACTTGACTTGCCCGGTTCTTATAGCTTGACAATTATCACCGTATACTCGTCCCACTTCTCGAAATGTATTACTTAAACACGTCGCACTTTACCGCAAGCGCCGAGCCACGTTTCGCCCCCGGAAAAAAATCCGCGCGGTTGACAACGGTTCGTTCGCGATTTCGAAGGCCGAGTAAAGTCAGCAAAGGCGGAACTGCGATTTACATCATCGCATATGTAACGTAAGGAATGTCAATCGTTTAGCCCACACACTTCCCTGTACGTGGAATATTTTACATGTCGTGTTCCGTAACGTGTCGCATAACGTGATCTCGTTATGAGAAAAAGATTTGCAAAGTACAAAATCTCCGTAGCAAAACGTGCAGCAAAATGATCGCGAAGCTATCGATAAATATAAATATTTGTTTAATAAATATTTATAGAAAGAAGGTTAATAACTTCGAGAAAGTTTGAAACATCGACAGACACGCGTGGACGTGAAAAAGAAATGTTCGATTAGGAAACTGTGAAGTAAATATTTAAGTAGAGGGTTTAAGAATATTTAGACGTCGCTTGTTAAAATATTGAAATATTTTCGAGCAATTAAGAGCTCGCGATAAAAGACCGAACTTTCTAAAGTCTGACTCTGGTAAATACCTGCTAAGTGGCTAACAGAGTGTTCCGAATGATCAAGGTCCACGAAGATCTTCTCGTAGTTTCTGGACTACTGCAGGATCGGCGATAAAGATCGTGACTGCCGAGGAATCGATCGAGAGAAGCGTTCGACTCGCTGGTGCCTGCGCGACTGATTCAGGAATCGGACATGAAGTGGCGGCCAGCCAGCGCCAGGTTTACGTTTACCTGATCGAGAGAGTGAGTCAGCCCCCGAAGAAAGAGAAAGAAGGAGGGAGAGAGAAACGCGGAGGAAACCGGTGGTGGAAGAAAGAGAGAGGGAGAATGAGAACAACAAATAAAAGTAGGGAACCAAAGAGCACAGGAGAAACTACGGCGCGAAGCGGACGAGTAACAGAGGATCACATGGAAGGTGAGTGAGGAAGGGGAGAGGGTACGGGACAGGTAACAGGTGAGAGAAAATCAGGAACGTACGACAACGGAACACGGCGATTGAAAGCAACCACTTTCCGGAGCCCGGAGAAGGCTCCGATTCCGTTAAAGTTTCCGCGCGTCACGGTGTCTGGAGCGTTACGACATTGTTCTTCCATACGAAGATGCGACGCGACGGTCGGAGGATAAACGATCTCGAAAGAGACTGCGGCGAGACTCCGGAGACTTCGCTTTCGGGCCCGAAAATCGCAGCTACGCCCGTAAGACCGGCTCCTACACAACGTTGCCAGATTAGCGCGAGCTCTGGCATCGCGGATGCAGGTTACATGTGCAGTCCTCCCAGGTGCAGCACACTCTCTTCGGGGCTCTCCGTCGCCGCGCTATCGAGAGTCTGATAACAGGGCCGTATTGAAGCGACCCTGTGGCGGCTGCGGATCGTATCATCTCGCTCGATCGCGATTACGAGAGCGAGAGATTCAAAAGAGGAAAAAATCCGAAGCGGGGGGTCCATTGTGCGCGCGCGAGAAGGGAAGATGCGGCGATACGAGAGAATGTGCATCGTGATATGCATGCGCATCGCGGCTGATGATATAACGAGGTGGATCGCGTGACGCGACGTTTTTTTAATGTTTTATACCGGGTGTGCCGGGAATGTGAACAGCAGTAATTACGAATAAGCGGCAAAAATTACATGCATTCCCTGGTTCCGTATAACGATATACGCTCTGATCTTTGGAATTCAACGCGAAAGTATAATCTATTAATAGTACAAGGCTAGACACATGTAGTGTGACATGTTGATACAGGATTCTAACTGTTTACAAGGATATACGACAATTTTCTGATTGCGTATTCTCTGCGTCTTGATCTTTAGAATTAATTTGAGTGGACGTCACGCGTTCGTGGCGTTCGAGAATAGAATTCAATGTGATGCATTAATATGAAAAATTGTAACGCGACAATATAATACGAGCGTTAGGAGTTCGTTGAACTCCCGCACGTATTGCGCCACTCTTCAAACCAGTTCGTGAGTGACACCTACGCATGAAGATCGACGTGATCCATGAGTTCGCTCGCCGCAGTCAGATCTACAGACGACGGCGAGTCAGGCGCGGCCGATGCGCGATTCGAAAATTTTAATACAATATTTATTTTAATGAATGATTCTCAATTATCTACATGTTTTATTCATATCGAAAAATCAATTCCCCAAGTCTGATCAACCTCCGATAATATTCGCTTGCAAGATAATTTCATTAAGCGCATGAAGTGTTACTTTAAAAGATTTATACGTTTTATATTCTTATAATCCTACATTTTATTTATATCGACAAATCCCAAGTCTCATCTGTCAAATCAAGGTCAGTAGACATTTAGGTAATAAAGGATTGATTTAATTTATTTTTAATGCAATTAGCTTGGAAGCACAGATTATCGCCACCCCCGCGAAAATTTTCGCTTCCAAGAATTGCATTAAGCGCATGAAATGTTATTTTAAAAGATTCTGTTCTTCGTTTTCTTGTAATTCTTTACAATGTTTATATATTTATAACGGAAAATTCTAAATCTTGTCCGTTAAATCAAGGCCAGCAAAAATTAAAAACAAAAAAAAAATTAATTTAATGACGGCTTCAATTTTACGCGGCGATCTTATTAGCGTCTTATATTACACGTTTCTTACTAGTTAGCGGTTCGCTAAATTAAGACGCTATTAAACGGCGAGCGACAATGCTTCTTGCGACGTTGCGCTTCTTTGATAAATGTCACGACTAACAGAAGAATATCGTGTTCCGCGATTCCCAGACAAGAAGAACAGGAACGACCGGTTCCTGTTCGGCTACTCCGACTTTTCCAGGAACAAAACCTCTCGGCGACTCCGATCGACCGCGGTATCATTGAACGCCGCGACAATTGACCTACATCGTGAAATCGTAAAACACCGGTCTTCCTTCTCGGGAGCCCCAGTTCGGGGCCCACCCGAGACACGACGTTTGTTCTACGTGATTCTCGTTCCGCGTACATAACGGAACGTCGCGCCCGAAACTTTCTCCGGCGACGACGGCCGGCGCGGCGGTCCCATTAATAACCGGTGATGATTATTATTTCCCGCTGCTGACTCTAAGGTTACTGGGTGACCACGAAAATACGTGATTTGAATTTAGAACGAAGTCGCCGGCTGAAGTCGGCGAAGGTTCAACGACGGCTAAGATATTAATTCTCAAAATGCTGAACTACTTTTGCACGCCACACTGATGGTTTTGTGTCTACCGTTTTAATAGCCAAAATAAAAGGCAATAATTTAAATCTGACGTAAGATCAAGAAGCAGTTATTAATTGACTTATCTCTGGAATTGATTGTATAATCACATCCCTCTTAACTTTAAATATATATTATTGATCTTTCGCTGATCAAAGATTTTCTTTTTTCATATGTTTTTTAAGCATACGAAAAGATTGATATAATTCTATTAGTATAATTCTTTTTCTCGTGAAAAAGAAAATAACCTATGCGATGCAAATGATATTTGTATCATAAAATTATTTATATAATACAAAGACTAAAATAATTATTAAAAATAAGATTTGTACAATACGAAATTTTTAAATTGCAATACCTGAAATTGCTGAGGTACAATCAGGTAGATTTTAGGTTTTTACCTTCTTTCCTGTCCCAATCTCTCTTCGCCAGAGAGCTGTGGTTCTTTTTGAGAAAATTACAGTCTGGGTGTGTAAGACACACTATGAAACGATCCTCGAACAATTTATATAACTGGTTTCATGCGATCCTTCGTAGCTAGGGGGACGTGCTCCAGTTAAGACGGCAACAATCGAGCCCACCTGCGCGCCGTTACGCGTCCCCGCACAAAACGATCATAAACGCGAGCGCGTCGATCATGTAGGTCCCGCGATCGCTTTACAAAGAGACCGTCCGGTTGCTGTATCGCACTTTCTAAGTATCGTATTTCTCGCATGATCGTGATTCTATCGAGAGACCGGTGCGCCGACGTGAGTAGCTTGTTTTATTTAGTGCGACAAAGAAAATTTCGTTAACTAGGAGCAGGTGCTTCATTGCAAATATCATCTTATGGCATACAAATAAGAAGAATAAAATACACAAATATAATAGAGATATTAAAGAACGTTGTGGAAATTGTTGTGAGAAATTGCGAAGAATTATTACGTTTGCGAAGAATTATTGTGGCTGCCCGAGGAAAATAAGAGAAACAAAAAAACCAGCAAAGATGATTGGTTTTTAGACAGGAAATTAGCTCAACAGTCAGGCACAACTAAGGGTAAAGTGAATAAAGCTAACTATACGTATATGAGGCAAGAGTGTAGTTCCTTTGTACTTTCTTGATGAGCTTGATTGAGTTTATTACTCAACTACGTAATTTCGGCGGGGAAAGAGTATACGATACAATTAATCTCATTAAAGAGAGTTACAAAGGTACCGTACGTGCGACTCGAAAGAGAAACAGACCAACCTTCCATCTATTTCGATCAATACATTTTTGTGCTGATAAACAAAGAAAACTCGACATAGTGACGTTAAAAGACGACGTCACTATATCTTTTAACGTCGCTCTGCTACTTGGGACGAAAAAAAGAGATGAAAAGGTAGAATGTAATTTTATTAGATTTAATTAATAATGATTACTCCTAAAAATCTATAAGTGTGACATTGTAGACATTAAGACAAAGACAACTTTTTTCTTCTATATGAGGGTAATGTTGAGGTCTGTAGGTTACACCCTTAGAGCGCACACGCAAATGCCCGTGTATCGCAATGACGGTGTAACCTACAGACCTCAACACTTCCCCTCGAGACTCGGGCAATATATAATTAATATCAATATCGCCGAACTTTAAACCCAACAACTCGGTGCATTTTCAATGCTTGGATTTCGGCAACCCCTTCGTCGAGAAACTGACCGGAGAAAGAATAAAGTACCTTCAGTCCGATAACGGGGGAGAATATCGAAGTCACGAATTCGATCGTTTCTTGAAAGAGCACGGTATAGGCCGGCGATTAACTGTAACGCACACCCCGGAACAAAACGGCGTCGCGGAGAGGCGGAATCGTACTCTAATAGAAATGGCGAGATGTTTGTTGATCCAATCTGGATTACCGCCATCGTTCTGGGGAGAAGCCGTAAATACTGCTAATTACATAACAAACCGGTGTCCCTCGCGCAGTCTCTGCGGGAAGACTTCTTTCGAGATGTGGAAAGGTAGAGCGCCGGACGTATACGTCACTTCCGGGAATTCGGATGCATCGTTTACACTCTAGATCAAAATCCAAACAAGAGTAAATTTGAGAATCGATCGAAGAGAGGAATCCTGGTTGGATACTCCGAAGAATCCAAGGCGTATCGGGTGTGGATTCCAGAGGAACGGCGAGTAGATGTGTCTCGTGATGTGAGATTTTTGGAGAGCGACATTATTCGGATGGACAAGGATTTTGAAGACTTCTGCACACAAAATGAGAAGTTTTCGGAAGGTTTTGAGGACCACGAAATCGAGCTTCCCCTCGCTATTAAAGAAACGGAAGACGCGTCCGATGACGATGTAGGAGACTCATCCTGATCAAGAGGAGTCAGACGACGATGTTGCAACGTTGCCTCTAAGGGGCAGAGGAAGACCGCGTTTAATAAGAACCGGCTCTAGAGGGAGATCCAAGAAGCAATACCAGGCAGCGTTAGCCGATGTGGATGTAGAATTTGCTTGTCTAGCCTATCTAGCCGAGGTTCCAGTTAAGAAGGCATTAAAAAGTCCCGAAGCGGATGAGTGGTTCATCGCAATGGAATCGGAAATGAGATCGATCATTGCAAATGAAACGTGCGTCGTTATTAAACGTTCTAAAGATTGCGAGGTGATTGGGAGTCGATTTGTGCTCCGAAACAAATACAATAGTGACGGGACCTTGAACCGAAGGAAGGCCCGACTGGTTGCGAAAGGCTACTCGCAGCGCCCAGGTGTGGACTTCAGAAACACGTTTGCACCAGTGGCTCGCATGAGCTCTGAACGGTAGCTGCGCTCGCCGCTCAACACGACCTGTCAATGAATCAATTCGACGTAACCACCGCGTATTTAAACGGTGACTTAGAGAAGGAAATCTTCATGGAATGCCCCCCGAATTTTGAAGAGATTTTAGAAAGAGTTATCGCCTGAGAGAAGAAAGGTAGTAGGATTCAGAAGGCATGTATTGAAATGTTGAAGGAGTTCCGCCGCGGGGACAGAGTGCTTTTGTTGACCCGATATTGCCCACGCTGTCAGCTATTTGAGTCAATACAATGACTGTCACGACTCGAGTCATTGGTCTGCTGCTAAACGCGTGCTCAGATACTTGAAGGGCACCAGGAACGTCGGACTATTATTCAGGAAAACGACGAAATCACTTTTCGGCTACGTTGACGCCGATTGGGCTAACTGTTTGGACGACCGGAAGTCTTACACTGGTTTTGCTTTCATACTGGCGGGAAACCCCGTGACATGGGAGTCACGAAAGCAGCCAACTGCCGCGCTCTCTTCAACGAAGGCCGAGTACATGGCCTTGAGTGAGGCCACCAAGGAAGCTGTATACCTTCAGAGTTTTCTCCTGGAACTCGGAATGACGACTGCTCAGAAGACAAAATTATTCAGCGACAATTGTGGAGCCATCAAATTGGCCAGCAATCCTGTATATCACAATCGATCGAAGCATATTGGTGTGAGGCATCACTTCGTGCGAGGGATGCTGCAAAGCGGTCGTATCGAGATCATTTACATGCCCACTGAGGACATGGCCGCCGACGTTTTAACGAAGGGGTTGCCGAAATCCAAGCATCAAAAATGCACCGAGTTGTTGAGTTTAAAGTTTGGCGATATGGATATTAATTATTGCTCGAGTCTCGAGAGGAAGTGTTGAGGTCTGTAGGTTACACCGTCATTGCGATACACGGGCATATGCGTGTGCGCTCTAAGGATACTCTGTTTTTCACGCGTGCGCCGATCTAGCTCGTTCTTGTTGTTGCGCGTTCTTCTCGCGACACATTGTTCTAGCACGCTCTCGACGATCTTATTAAAGCACATTTCAAATATATAAGTACGTTTTCTTTCATATTCAATTCCTGCCAGCTCCTGACATCAACAAGTAATTTCGATCTCTAAACTACACACGTACTATAAATCTTTCTCACACACATTCCCACTCACTTATCTTAATTCGCCGTAATCACCGATCATATTGATTCACACCGTCCTCCGCAATATTCGCGTACATAAATTAGCAGTATAAGGGGCGAACGGGCGCTAACATAAGGTATTTCCGGTTGTGTTATACGCGGACGTCGCGACGCAGGAGAGCGATAGGGGTTGCGAGGGTAGCGACGCCGAGATGATCGGTAACGGGAGACGGGGCGCCGGCGAGAGGAATCGCGATTTGGAGGAGGATGACGAGCTCGAGAGCAAGGAGGAGAGGGGCTCGGAGAGTGGAGGAGGTGGTGGAGGTTTTGGTGGTTGGAGGTCCCACCTGCTCGGTGGACTAACGCAACGCGTCAAATCCTGGTACTGGGGCGCCAGGCCCCTCGTAAGTTTTCCCATTCAGCAAAAAAACGCAATCTATTTTCACTTTTTCTCTTGAATACGCACGGTTTCTTTTATCTCTTATCTTTTCTTTTCCTTTCCTCTTCTTTCATTTTTACCTCTCTCGATTTTATTCCCTCTCATCCGACACCTTGCACTGACTCGCGAAAAGGTGAGAGGTTTCACAAGGGCGTCCGTGGAAAGACATTTGTAAAGTCTTGATCGAAAATCGAGTTTGGAAAATACTTCTTTTTCTTTTATATACATTCTATGTATAGATGTATGTACATTTCATATATATGTATACATATATATGTAATAAGATATTACAATATTTATATAATATTTTTAATTGTTCATTTTTTATGAATATATGATGTTATTGTCTAATTGCCTTAATATAACACTTAAAAAGTGGTAGAAATTTGAATTAGCTTTTTTGGATATGGACTTCTATTTTCAGCATTGACAGTGAATATCGATACGCAGCCTTAGTTATCTATAATTATTTCTTAATCTTTAAATTAAGATTTTACTCGTTTTGATGCTCTGTCTCTTTATTTTAATGTTATTATAATTTTTATTTTTTTTACTTTTAACTTTTAATTTAATTTCCTGGCTTCAATTTAATTTTTTAATCTCGATTTTAATGTTCAATTTCGTGCTTAAAAAATTTTTGAGAATTAGTTTATACGATCTAGCTGTCCTTTATGGGCGCCCTTGTGGGAAGATTAGGACGTGAATGCGCGATATTTGATAATCGACTATGTCTCCATTAAAAAGGAGTAGGTGCAATCAGCAATGAGCAACAATTTTCGTGTCGGAGCGAGAAAACATGGAGAACTCCATTCGGATCTCGCCGGAAATCTCGATAGCATCTCCGTAAAAAGTTACAATGCAACGCGAAATCGTAATCGAGTTCATCATCTCAGTTGCCAAACGTATTTACATCGTGTGACATCATAACGGATAAGGAAGGTGATAATTATCATTATAAATTATTTGTGAATAATTTGTTTCTTTGTAAAAAAAATTATATTTTATTAAATAAAAGACAGCATCTATTTAATAAATTAAGCATTAACCGCGATATCTATTTTGCTACTTGCAAGTCTTAATCTATACTTTATATATATATATACATATATATATATATATATATATATATGTATATGTATATACTTATATATATATAAATTCACATAAATTTTTTTTCTCTAATATTTTTAAAAATTCACTTTTATTGTTAATTCATAAATTTAACTTTACTTATAATTCATAAGTTCATAACTTATATAATTCATAAGTTCTGATGCTAAAAAAATAAACTAAAAAAACTTAACTTTTACGGTTAGGGGAGATCGGGGCTCGTTGGCACAAGAAGCAAGTTGGCAATGCGTTCCGTTTATGTATTTATAACGAAAAAATGGAAAAGTTATCATAAAATATCTCTTATATATGATGTGGTGTATGTAGAGTCATGATCGTAGCGCGTGGCAAAGGCATGTCTGCGTATGTACATGCGTGTGCTCAGCGAGACGTCGTGAGCACTCACTCAGGCGAAGACCGGCGTAGTGTTCACTTGTATTGATACATTAGCCGCAGAGGTGTACTGTACGTTATTCCCTGCACGGACATCACAATTTGGCGATGAGGACAACTCAAACTTGGAAGTGCAATCGAAGAAGATGTGCGGCGCAGCCGGTATACGGATATAACGTAACAAATGAGCAAACAGAGCTACACAGACGAACCGACAGTGCCGGAAATTGATCATACTTCGACATCGTGGATTTACAATCTAAAGAAAACACGACTATTAAAGGTGTTACGTAAATGGCCGGAATCAGACAGCAGCATTTTAGTGACCGAAACAGATACGAGTAGTATCGATACATTACGAAAAGTCGCATCAAATCACATCAAAGCTAAGATCACGCAAGGAAGCAGTGACGCGTGTGTTGCTAAGGATAGTGAGCCAGGCGACAGCAAACGCGAGGAAACCAAGGACACAGGATTCGAGCGGCCGATTGTAAACACAGTGCCGAATAGTATCCACGAAATGACGGAAATAAAGAGAAAATTAGAATTCCACATCGGAGAAGACGATTGGGAATTATACACCGAAAGACTGGAGTTATATTTTGTGGCCAAGGACATAAAGGATGAAAAACGAGTAGCAGTATTACTCACTAAGATAAGCCCGGAAACGTATAAATTAGTGAGAGATCTGTGCGCGCCTCAAAAACCGAAAGACAAAGCGTTTGACGAGTTGGTGAAATTGGTAAAAGATCACTTGTGCCAAAAACCCTCCGAAGTGATGGAGAGATGTAAATTCCACCAAGCGCAGCAGACGACAACAGAGACAATTGCGGAGTTCATCGCAAGGCTGAAAAGCTTGGCAACGCATTGCAACTTTGCGGATATCAACCTAGCAATGCGCGATCAATTGGTCTGCGGATTGCGAGATCATGCAATAAAGGCCATACTTTTCCGAGAGGAGAACTTGACATATGACAGCGCCTATAAACTGGCTATAGCGGCGGAAGCGGCGGAGAAAATTGCGACGTCAACCGACAAACTACAGCCATCGGCAACGTTAAACTCGGAGGTGCACTCAATCAAGGAATGGCAGAGATGGAGATCATCAAACAAGCAGCAGCCGACGGTACCGATGGGAACGTGCTATTGTTGCGGATGGCCGAATCATTTCGCGCGGCATCGATACAAAACGTGTGCCCGATGCAAAAAACGGGGGCATATCGAGATGGATTGCCGGGAAAGGCAAGGCAGCGTACAGCAGATGGAAACGAAGAACGAGCCACTCGACCCGGAGGAGGACGGCTACACACGTGACTTCCTAGTAATCGAGAGTAGCGGCAGCACCGCAGAAGCTGCCAACGGGCAGCTAGACATTACAGGGGATAATATTGCGGCAGGACCAATGACGGTAAACGTAAAGATAAACGATGCATGTAGACGTAATAATGGAGGTAGATACCGGCGCGTACGTTGCTGCAATATCGAAAGTAACGAAAGAAAGACTTTTTCCGAATTTAAAAATTGAAAAACTAAATAAGTCATTCAACGCCTACGGTAAAGTAAAACTAGAACACGAGAGGATTATTAAAGGTTATTATGTAAAATCAAAAGAGAACGGAAACTGCGACGCGCTGTCCTGTCAAGATTACCAGTCTGTGATGCATTACCGATTTTTTATAATGAGTACACTTGAATTAATATATATAAGCGAAGCACTAGACGTATTAAACGAGTCAGAGATAGCGAAGGAAACGAAGAAAGACAAAGTACTTTATAAAATATTGAAATACATAAACAACGTATGGCCAAATAATTTAATTAAAAAAAGATAAGCTAATCTTAGAAAAAGACTGCATCCTATGGGACTATAGAGTTCTCATCCCAGAATCAGTCAAAGGTCACGTGTTAAAAGAATTACACGCGTCTCATTTTGGCGTAGTGAAAATGAAGATGATCGCGAGGTCATACGTATGGTGGCCAGGCGCAGATAAAGATATCGAGGATATTGCATCATCCTGTCGTGCTATATGTGTGAGGGAGAGGAAAACGCCAAGCGCCGTTCCGTTAACGCCTTGGCCTTGGCCAGACAAATTTTGGAGCAGGATTCATAGCGATTTTCTGGGACCATTTTGCGATCATATGTTTATGCTAATTATAGATGCGCACGCGAAGTGGCCCGAGATAATCGACATGAATACATGTACATACGCAAACCCCGCGAGTGATAAGCGAATTCCGGATGTCTATTAAGTTAGCACCCCTCCCACAAAAAATCGGAATAACACATATATACAGAAATTAAGTGCTCTTTACGTGCTAATTATGTGCTTTATTCACGATTTTTGTGCTCGAGCGGTTTTGTGGGAAATCGCAATTGAAAATTTATTCTACATATTTTAAAAGCACATAAATTAAGGAACTTTTTTGTGTATATCTCTTAAACTATTACAGATAGACTAATTTTGTTTGAGGCATTTGAAAGCACATAAAAAGCACATAATTCTAGCATATTGAGTTTTTTATTTTATACGTAATTTTAATGAGTGAGGGTGCTAGCTTATACGTTAAGGCAGCACCCCCACTTTCAATTGCGATTTCCCGCGAAACCGCTCGAGCACAAAAATCGTGAATAGAGCACATAATTAGCACATAAAGAGCACTTAATTTCTGTATATGTTATTCCGATTTTTTGTAGGGAGGGAGTGCTAATTTAACAGACATGAATTCCGGAAGGTATATTTGCGCGTTTCGGCCTGCCCAGGCATTTGGTTACGGATAACGGCAGGCAGTTCATCAGTGTAGAATTTCGCGAATTTATGAGAAAAAACGGAGTGAAACAGAGTTTCTCGGCTCCCCACGTCACCACCATCCAGCCACGAACGGCGCGGCCGAAAATTTCATCGAAACGTTTAAGGATAAAGTAACCAAAATCATTAAGAGCGGGAAGACATTAGAACACGCGGTAGAATTGTTTTTATTTTATTACCACTCCACTGAGCATTGCACAACAGGCCGAAGGCCTGGATGGTGTCAAAGAGAGAATTGCGAACAAGATTTGACCTATTGCGGTCGGAGGCAGAGGACGCAGTCATTGCAAAGCAAACTGCACAAATAATCGCCCGAAAAGGCTCGCGCACGGCGGCGTTCGAAATCGGCGATATGAAAATGTAGAGAAAGATTCTCTCTATCGTATTAGTATTGTTTATTCATAATAATTAGTTGTATAAAATCTCAAATTGTGAAAACGGTGCCAACGACTCCCGGTCTCCCCTACTTACTGTTATAAGTTTAAATGGAACGAAATTTACTTCGCGTAAAATTATCAAGTTACTTACAACTCTCAGCAAAATTACGAGCTTCTCTTTCTGCACGAACAGTCGTACTACAATCAAATTGTAAGTTATAGCAAAATATAATTGGCAAGGCAAAAGAGAAAATAATTGAGAAAAGAGGACTGCACTGCGGCAATAAAGTCTCTCGTAATAAAAATCGTATTATACTGAAACAACGAGACATCGTATATACTTCCGGCGAGGTTACGTCGATGGCGTTTGAAATATCCGGGTCACGTTTACACAAAAAAATAGCGTCGTAAAAAAAAATTCGTGATAAACTAGCAAGAGTTTAACGGATAAAATAACGATTAACTGGCAATTAATTGCTCCAGTTGCGCGTACGATAAACGAAAGAGATTTTCGGAATAATTTATTTAATTTCCCTTATGAATAATTTTTATGTTGAAATGCGAAAGGTCACGGCGAAAATGGTTCGCGATAGGATAAACGGCACGGCAAAAACGATAAACACAGCAAAGGTAAACGCGGCGGAAATTACGCGACGGTGCGATTCGAGAGCCACCGGAAACGTCTGCTCCCTTCGGCATGAGTTCTCTTCCTAATTAGATTTCTTACTCTCTCCTCTCTCTTTGTCTCACAACCATACGATCAAGTATCCTTGTGCTCCTAGAGCTAGCGAGTTTAGTCGACATAGCGTTAGGTGTTGTACATGTTTTTTATCTTAGATGTCTTGCACATGCTCCTTTTTTACGATTTATTCTTACATTCTATAGCACGATCACTATATTTTATAATTATACGTATATACACAGAGCGTCTCATCTTTCTCATGTTGAATTGGAGGTTTAAATGAATCTGAAGTCAGCTTTTCGCTCGTGTTGAGAATTTCAATGAAAAATTCAAACGCACATGATAGCATTAAATGTTAGAAAAGAAACAAATTGTAAAACAAGGTAAGCGCCAATTGGCATTTCAGGAAAATAAAAAAACAATATGATATTTCTTTTATATATAAAGTAGAGATTTACATCCTGCTTTTTTAATTCCTGTTTCTGTTTAATGAAAATTTTACGAAACAATTAATTACTGGCGAGAATGAGCTGCGATGCGGAATAATCTCCCCTTATTGCGAAATCTTCGTTGAGCGAACAGTTGTCTTTAACTTCGTTGCAGAGTTAATTTCTAATTGAAACTTGATTGGGTGAGACATTCTATATATACACGTATATACGGAGATGTATATGCCGTTAAATATATTCACATAGATGTCTTGGCATGCACCATTACTTTACTAACTACGTATAAGAACCAGAATTAATTTAGCAAAACAGAAGCCTCACGAGATACGATCTTTCAGTTTAACCGTTTTAATTACTTAAATGATTGAACTTAATGATAAATGATGATATTAAATTCTCCAGCGGTTAATAAATACGGTTTTTACGAAATATATTCGCGAAAAAAATCGATTAAATTCGAGAAGAAGAAAATATTGTCTCAAAATTCGAGAGAAAGTTGGTTTTATCCAAATCCCCGTCCGGTGAGAAATCTTATCTGATTGAAGATTTATTTTTATGTGCGCAAACTTGACGTAAAATAATAAATTCTTGTATAAACTCGAAAATCGTGAGTGGATGCGCCAAGCAGAAAGAGAAACTTTCGTTCAAACGAAAAATTGAACGCGTGGGAAGAGCAAGACGAGCAAGACTCATTGTCCCGACATGCGTGCGCGTGCGTGCATGCGTGGACACGTGCGTATCTCGCTACGCATCGCGAGGACACACTTTCACTATTCTCGCTTTACGTTTCTTTTGAGAAAACAAACCGCGATTTAATTAACTTGATCTTCGCGCCTTCCGGCCGTGAACTCGACAATTTAAAAGTGACCGATAAGAAGTGCCAAAAAATAATTACTTTTAGTAGATCGATTAAGCGATTAGAATAATTTCAGTTAGACTAGAATTTAGTGTATCTATTTTGATCCCCAATAAAACCATGATAAATTAGCGTATGCGTAATTTAACGTAATTGATTTAATTAATTACAGTTCAATAAATAATTTTCCTGTAGCACTAATTCAAGTTTAATTGAGTAGAAGATTAGTATACACCTATACTAGTATATGCCTTCTGTATGTAATTTGAGGATCTTATCTAAACGTTACATCGAAGTTAATAAACAAATTTATATGAGCGATATAGCATAGCAATTTTCGAAACGAGTATCTCGACCATTGTCTCCCCAGCTGCATGAATGTCAAATGTTAGTTTAAACAAGGAATAGCTCAAAGAAGATAATCGGAGTCTTTTCCATTACTTCCTAGCATGCTCTAAATACTTTTCTATCAATCTAATAATATACCTATAGTTTATTTTACATATTTTCTATATATCCTTTACATTTTAATGACAATATATTTTCTATTATTACGTATATTTTTTTGGAACAATATTTGAACCGGTGACGCGATAGGAAAGACCCGATAACTGTGTTTAGCGGCGTCGTTATAGTATTGTCAGAATTAGCTGTACAAATAAATTGCTCAATTTGTTAGTTGGCCAATATCGTCGTTATGACGATTGGAAACGTCTTTGCTATCGATGTGCCGTTTTCTTGCTGCGCACTCGAACGACGGCAAGCCGGTTGGCACCGAAATCGGCGCCGACACCAATAAATATAGCGGCAATTAGTTGTGATAACAACAACACCACCGCCACCACCGCCACCACACCACAACTACTCTCTCTTTCTCTCTTTCTCTCTCCGAGCACCACCAACACTCGATTGCTACCAGCCTGCCATCAGCAAGCATGTTGACTCAATTTTTTGATATATATATTCTTGTGATCCATACGTATATATTGTATACATATCGACATCTATAGGTGTACTTTCACGTATGTGTACATTATATATGCTCGCGTCTCTCTCAGCACATATAATTCACGTACATGCACACAGGTGATGTAATATTGCACGTATAAGGAAAAGCGGAATGGAACAACGAAGTCGAATCGAATGCAAGAAAAACGCGAAAGCTGAAGAGTTTTGTTACTTCATTACCGAAATATCTCTCCACTTTTCAATAATTAACTCTTTTCTAATGACATTAAAATTAGGAGGGTACAAATTGCCTAATTATTGATGAAATATCTCCCTACATATTGAAATAACTTCTAAATACTTTCTTTGTCACTAAAGGTTTACTATTAAAGTTAGAATGACAAAAAACAGATACTTTTGTTATCGTAATTAAGATATTATATAGATATTATTTCATTTCTTCGCTATTAATCCCATTTAATTTTTAGCACGCTAGATAAGGCACGCGAGATGAGAAAACATCGAAAGAATAGATAGAATGTATTTAAAAAAAAAAGATATATATTAATATATATGCATCCATTTCAAATATACTTTTCTCTATCAGCTTCCAATCAGTACTTTCGCATTTTACGTCGGAATTAATGTCCCGCGTATAGAAATGCGTCTCAATATTATGAGAGCTTGAAAATTACTGCGATTGCAGATATCTTGTGACATTTATCGATTTCGTATCGGAAGCTGCGTGAAGATTACCAGAACGCTCTTCCACTGCAGCGTGCACGCGGATATGCTAGCACAAGCCTTTTTAGCTCTTATGTACTGTCGTCATATGTGTGTGTGTATGTGTGTGTGTGTGTGCATCGAGATGATATTTCGGATACGCGACAGCAACTAAATTAATTTATTAAACGGTGAAAAGACGCGAATATTATCGCGCCCTTTCCTTCACATATAGAATTAAAAATTAAAATATTATTAAAATATTTATTATAAAAATAATTAAATAAACTGAATATAATTCTTTAATATTATAATATATTATTTTTGTAATTTGAAACAATTAAAAAATTTAGAATTTTATAATTCGGACAAAACTTAGAAATTTATTGCAACTTATTACAGTTCGGGAATCCAGATACAGTAAACTTTTATAATGTTATTTATCATATTTATTTAAAATTATCGTGTAAAAGAAAGAAAATCGAGAACTTTTTTAGAGATTTTGTAATTACGTACATACATGAACGTGATGATGCAAATATGATAAAAGCGCAATCGAGTGATTTCTGGTTGCTGGCGCGTATCCGGCGAAATGGCCGGAGAAAGGGCCTGACGCTCAACTACCGTCGTTCGAATGCAAGTTGTGCCCATTCCAGGAGCTCGCGCACAAGCTTTCGCGGAGCTTCGACATGCAGGAAACGCAGCTGCTGGAGGAGGGTGGTTCCAGCAGCGGATCCACCGTGGGTGGGCCCGCGGGAGGTCCGCCGCGAAGGCATCACAGCGTGCAGCGGCTGACCCGCAGCGAGATGTCGGAGCGACGGGAGGAGGACGGCGCCTTGGTGGTGCCCGATCATCAGGGTAATCTGCGAATCACCGTGAAAAAGACCAAGTCGATTCTGGGCATTGCCATCGAGGGCGGCGCCAACACCAAGCATCCACTGCCCCGGATCATCAACATACACGTGAGTACTTCGCCGAAGAGCAAATACTACCTGGCTAACGTGGGAGGTTAAATTAGATCAAGGCTGGCAAATGTTGGATTAGAGAGGAAATTGAAGCAAATCCGAGAGATGTTGGATTAAAAGTTAAAATAGAATTAAGAAAGAAGATTGGATTAGAGGGAAAACTAGAAAAGTTGGAGAACGTTGATTTAGAGAAAGAATACAAATAGAGAGTGTGTATCAAACGGAGATTAGAGTAAAGTCACAGATTGTTAGGATAGAAGAAAATTAAAGTAAGGCTAAAGACAAATTAGAAAAAAGTTAGACAAAAGTTATAGTTAAAAAAAATTATTGAGCAACAAATAAAGTATTGAGCTAATAATATTTCGAGCATAATTGTCTGTGCAAATGAATAATATGTTCTTATTGTTTAGTTTATTTCAAGCTCATTAATTTGAGACGTAATAATATCTAGAAATATTATATTTTATTTAAAAAATATATATTTTCTTGAAATTGAATATACAAATCTCTTTCTCTTTCTCTGGCAACTTATATAAATAATTTTGCGCAGAATAAGGGCACTAATAACCGCCAATTAATATTTTCTTAATCTTCTTAATGAAATTATGACGAAATATATGTTTTATATTACTGTGACGCCGGGGGCACTTAACTTAAATGAAGCTCGCCTTCACCGAAACGCTCGATTAATATGCGTCGGGCGAATTTATCGCCGGCACCATTTACGATGGCATAAACAATATTACGCTATAAACGTGACTAACACATGCGGTAATTCGTTGCAGGACAACGGAGCAGCTTACGAAGCTGGCGGCCTCGAAGTCGGACAGCTCATCCTCGAGGTCGATGGTCAAAAAGTTGAAGGTAATGCCAGCAAGGTCAAATGTAATAGATCTCTCAAGATATTTTACACAATATCTTATTGCAGTGTTTTTAATATTATTCTTACCGGATTCTATGAACTGCGAAGTTAAAATTTCAAAAAATAGTTGATTTTGAGCAACAGCAACAAGATATTTCAGAATTAAACAACTTCAATTTTGTAATAAAAGAAGTTAAACAAGCAATTAATAATCGTATAAGCCTAGAAATAACGCTAAATTCAATTCTCTGAGCAGTGATTATATTTCTCCGTTACTTGCAGGACTTCATCATCAAGAGGTCGCGCGACTGATCGCGGAGTCATTCGCGCGCCGCGACCGAAACGAGATCGAGTTCCTGGTGGTGGAAGCGAAGAAGAGCAACCTGGAGCCGAAGCCGACGGCGCTCATTTTCCTGGAGGCGTAGCAGGAATCTCCCACCTCCGAGGCGGAACCACCATAGCCCAACCTGACCAAAGCTCGGTCAACGGCAATCCAACTCGAACGTCCCCGCCGTTGAATCCGATCGAGACTAAGCTGCAAACGGATCGTCAAATTTCCCGAAGATCCAGCTTTAGAAGTCTAGATCTAACGATCTCCTTCGAATTCTCGATTCGGACGGCCGAGCTGTCGGTCAGCTGCTAATTGATTAACCTGGCCCTGGTGGTGGGATCTTCACTTCAACCGCTGATGAAACACCACCTCGAAGATTACACTCTTCAAATGGAGAAGAAGCGGGGACGCCGAAGAGATTCTGGGCCGGCGTTGCCAGACCCAGATTTAGGCCTCTCGGAAGGCCACGTTACCATGGGACTAGGGATCCTTGAAAGTTCCTGGACTCTCGTGCTGAAGTAGCTGGAGTCGCAAATCCGCTCGAAACTTTCCTCCCCTCGCGCGCGAAATCGGCACGAGACTTGCCGCAAGGAAGTTACCTTACTGTATATATTACATACCGCTGTACATACTCTTGTAACAGATCGCAGTTCGATAGGAAGCAAATAGCCGATATTTCGAGAGCACCGGGACAGTACATTCGGATGATGGCTTCTGGCAACGCCGCGTCCAATCTCGAAACGCAGAACTGTTTACCAATTAATTGCGCGATCGTCGTAACCAAGTGGAGCTCGATAATGAGATGCGAGAGCTATCATCCCTCGAAGGACCCCGAAGATAAAGCGCAAAGAGAAAGAGAGAGAATGGTATATTTTATTTTTTAACATGGGTGGTTACTTCAATGTTGTTTGAGAGAAAACGGACGGCAGGATCGCGCAATGTGCCAAACTAACGCAAGCCGTTTACGTATACTTAATAAAGCTACTAATCGATAAGGGATCGATATTCGAGACGGAGGGAGGGCATAAATTCGGCGGAATGCGCGAGGCAGTGCAACGAGGGGAGGATGAACTTAACATGCTCACACGGTGTAGTTGCGTGAACGATTACCTCACAGAGATTACACCCACGCGTTCGACACAGATATTATATTCGCGCGAAATCTATATCTCAACGGTGTAAAGTTGCGTCGGCTCGAGATCCGAGATTAATCGCGCCGCGGCGCCGTTGATTAATTATGAGAGTTATGGTATTTGTATCTGAAAGGTAGAAGGACGCGAGTTCGAAAGCTCATTATTTTCAGGCGAAGCTTGGCGAGCTTCTGAAAATTGTAAACGCGCAACTTTTAGTGAAAAAGGTAATTCTATAGAATAGGGCCTTTTCCGAATTTTGATATTTTCTTGCAGTTTTCTTGGTAAAAACCTTTGTTGTGACTCCGACAGTGATAATCAATCGGGGGAGCCCGAAAAATATGCACCCTACCTATTTTTTTACCTATTTTTACTTTATTTGTGGTAATTATGTAGTATAAAAGACCACCCTCCCATGACCTTGACCTTGACATATGTTGTGAAGGTCACCCTCCTGAGTGACCATCAGAAGATTTCAGCCCGCGCTCGTTATTCGTTAAAAAGTTATTAACAAAAAAAGTTTGAAAAATATAACAGCTATTTTGAGTATTAGAAGGCATAAATCTAATATATATGTCGAAATAGTTCACGCATACACTTTAAAACCGATCACGCCTTCGGCGTATAGATTAGTGACGCGTTTTAAAAGTATTTAAGTGTTTAAAGCGCGTCAACTAACCTATGTAGGTTAGTGACGCGCTTTAAAAGTATTTAAGTGTTTAAAGTGTGTAAACTAACCTATGTAGGTTAGTGACGCGCTTTTTACTTGTACAAATTATATAATAACTTCTGGTTACATGAAAGTTTCAGCACTTTCATTTCCACAAAAATAATAAGCAAAACTTTGCCTTATCACGATATAAATAAAAATGTCCAAAAAGCTATGTTAAATTCATTTATTGATAAGGTGAGTTATTAACTCTGATTGTTTTGCATTCTAACTAATTATTTTCTGATATTTTATTTGAAAAAAGAATTAAATGTTGTTAAACACAAATGTCTATATGTTCTTATGGGGGTGACCTTGACAACATACTAAAATATCAAGGTCATCCAAGGTGACCACCCCCATCTTTACAATTACCAAAAATAAAATAAAAATAGGTAAAAAAATAGATAGGATGTATATTTTTCGGGCTCCCCCGATTGATGATCACTGTCGGAGTCACAACAAAGGTTTTTACCAAGAAAACCGCAAGAAAATATCAAAATTCGGAAAAGGCCCTATTCTATAGAATTACCAAATTTGCATATAAAATAAAGTAGATGTGAAATTTATGTTGTGTAAAAGAATTTTTTCCTAGAAAAAAAAACATATTCAAATATTCTAGAATTTTTTAACGGAGACCTGATTTTTTCGTTATTATACTTATTTAATTTGGGAATTTTTATGAATAACTGATATAATTCTAAACAACTTCCTTCTACTTTTCGAGTACAGTTCTGTTGATCAAGATTCTCGTTAATTCGAGTGATTAGGTGTCGTTCGGCTGGTCCTCGAAATCGCGCCTAATACCGCTTAATAGTCTGTTAAATGTTATACTGTATAGATTAACGTTGATGTAGTTGATAGCCGTTGATCAGAACGTCGCTAGGACGTTACGCGTTGTTCGTTTATTGTGTTGTCAGTTGTGTGTTAGAAGATTTTAACCCCTCGGGCGCGCGATATACTCATAAAACAAACACTCGCATGCAACTTTTCCAATTTAATCCAATTAACTTTAACGTAACTACATTTCACGCTGAAATTTAAAATCAAATAAAAAATAACATTTCGTTGTCTCTCTACAGAGATACCAATCTGCCAAAAGTGAATCAATTTTCGCATCACTATTATCACTATTATAATGCATTTAAATTGTCAGCATTTTTCTTGATTTATTCTCTATAACGTCTGTGATAAAAATTAAGTTAAGACCTAGAATACATAGAAATCGATTTGATATTTAATAAATATCAAACAGAAAGAGATATAATTTTTGAGAAATCCCTCATGCGCGTAACAAAAGTATCGTGACCCGAGGTAGGATTAATGATAATATTTTTTTGACTGTCGAATATGGCCGAAGTGCGTCGATGAGATCGTCATCGAGGCAGAATTAACGACGATCTTGACCGAGATCGGGACGATGGGGATGTGTTACGTTGCGAACCGTTGTTGAGGCTTAAAGAAGTATATTACTCACGTACACACTATGGTACACATATTTATATACATGTACATATAAGTATTATGGTATGAAAAATTACCGTAGTGGAATTGCAAATTGTACCTAACTAACTGGGCGTCAAGCGTCTCGCCGAAAGGGGAATTTAAAGATAAAAAGAAGGAAATATATATAAAATAAAAGAATAATAAGAGGGCGGTATTTTCGAAGAGAAATTGTAAGCTTAGAGAGTGCGTGCGCATAGTAAGGGCCTGAGTCGAGTTCGCGTTCGAGCAACGGAAAAAATCGCGGAAGATCCTGCGCAAACGGGAGGATCTCGGGAAGATCCTTCGACAAAATTTCTGACTCTAGGAAAAAGGCGGCCTTGTTGATTAAATAAATTTTTACATTTTCTCTTTCTTATTCGAGTTATCGTGCTTTATCTCGATACGTACCTTCCACATTTTCACACAGATTTTTACACAAATTTAATTTAACTGTACCTGTAAAGTCGAAGAAAATTAGCTGCTACGAAGGCTGATTCTCGTTTGCAATATTGCAAACTATTTTTAATTATAATACGAAGAAAACCGTGATATATTTTTTTCCTCGAGTCGGGAAAGTTTACTGGGGAAATTCATTCTGCGAATAATAAGACTCCAGATGAGTCGCATTCCATTCTTGCGTATATGCATGATTCCGACAAATAGATGCGAATAAATGAAGATATAGAAATTATTAAATATTATCTTCATATAGCAAGCGATAAATAGAGCAGGAATCGAGTAGTGCGTAATGACAAGCATACCGCGAGTATTTTAATACGCTAATCACGCATCTGGCGAGAGAGGAAAAACGACTCGATCGTCCGCGATTTTGCCGACTAAAACAAAAAAGAAACACTGTTAAAACTATATAGATAGAATATACGCGTGCGAGCAATTGTTGTATGAATGCCAAATCGAGCCACAAGCGAGCGAAGAAATAAGACACTTAATCACATTATCCAAGCGATTAATCCCACGCCGATATGATACATGAATGTTGACGACTGACATTTTAACATTTTTGAATTGTTGCTTCGATAGATTGGCGTAGAAACAAATTGTTTCAACTATTTAATATTCCGCATCTCATAAAATAATTCTAATAATAATAAAGCTTAAAATAAAATTTTAAGTTTAAATTAAATTAACAAAGAAATAATCCTTCTTCGCCAGTAATTCAAATAACAAAGGAAAAGTAATAATCGACACTAACTGGCAAGATGTAATTAAATTAAATTAATCGCTTGACATTATTTTGAAAATAAAAGTTTTTTAATCTTGCTACCGAAAAGTACAACAAACTTTTTCTTATAGATATCGTTAAGGAGAAGTCTATTTAGACTATCGTATCGCGAGGGTTTAATTGCCTGAGATTTCAGCAAATGTGCCAAAAAGTTTGCGCTTAATCATATCCATCAACGACAACGGCGGCTTCAATCGACATCGTCATGTCGGAGAAGAAGAGGGACAAGAAGGAGGGAGACAACAACAAACTGTGAAAGATTTCCCGGAGCACATTTGAATCTTTTCTTCGCTATTCTTTTGTAGCATGCACGGGAGCATGGCAACTCGCTTTAATCACTATGTCGCGGTAAGAGAAAGATCGGAATAGTATTAAGAAAGGGACTAAGAGCGAGATGAGCTAACGGGACAAACGAGGAAGGCGAGTTTGCGCTTCTCGTTTCCTCTCGAACGGGAGGAAATGAGAAAATTCGTCGCGTCGGATTTGACGAAGGATCGTCAGACTCGAAAGACGAGGAAGGACGAAGGGGTAGCTCGAAGGATTTTGAAAAGCGACGGGGGAAAATATTACAAGGGGACTTGAACAGATAAAAATAAGATGAGATATTTTTGTAAAGCTTTCGATGTTTACCGCAATCCCAGAAACGTTTCGAAGATCTCAGCTGACATATCCAACAATGCCTTATCGCTTTTAACAAAATCGAAAACTATCGGGGAAACGTTATGCGAGAGGGACGAAGAACCGGAAACGTGAGACACCTGACACACAACCCCAATCCATTTCCCGCCTTCCGAGAGAAACAAATCGCGAGACACTCGGTAGCGCTTAAAAAGAATCGTAATAGCGCAGTCTTAATAATCATACAGATCTATTCTACTTTTCTTTTATTCGAAAACGCGAAAAAAATAAAGTTAATAGAAGATTTTTTAAGATGTCGACGGATAATTAAAGCAGCGTGACGTAGAAG
This sequence comes from Temnothorax ravouxi, assembly GCA_030770255.1. Classification (NCBI taxonomy): domain Eukaryota; kingdom Metazoa; phylum Arthropoda; class Insecta; order Hymenoptera; family Formicidae; genus Temnothorax; species Temnothorax ravouxi. Next base: position 112,707 of record JASTWP010000534.1, read on the forward strand.
GAAAAGATCGAAAAGACATTAGCAACGAATTGAATATTGATTGATTAATGAGCGCCATAATTCTTTACTTCACTAGTCATTTATTTTCACACGCACGATATTTTCAACACCCGCGAAAATGTACGATTTCGATCGCGCACTGATTAGGCTGCGTTCCAAATCGTGTCCCGAGTGAGCTCTTAATCTTCCCTAACCGACAGTTTTCTCTGACGAGAGTGAGTGACCTAATTTTCCGAATTTTTCTTCGACGATCTCGTTTTGAGCGAAAAAGTACAATTATATTTAGATTTAAAAAATCGTGAGAGCTAGTTTCAAGAGAAAAGAGAAGATTCAGTTATATAACACATTTTATAATCTTATTAGTTCCCGTCTCTTTTATGGAATAATCTTTTTTCGACTGGAACAAATCCTGATCCCGGTTTTAACGCGTAATCTCATATCCCTTCGCACAAAGAATAGAAAAATCTCCAAGGTATCTCACGTGGCACGATGACGTTGCGTCGCTCGAAAAATTTAGTGAAAAATCGAAATTTAATTAAGTATAACAACAAAGAGCAACAACTAACGCAAAGTCTCGCGTAACTCCTAACTCCTATTTACTTATCAATTGGAAGAGAGTGAGAGGGAGAAAAGTAAGTGGGGAAGAAAAACTAAAAATAGGAATGCGCTATTATCACATCACGCGAGCTTATTTCCTTTCATTGAATTTTATTATTGGACAGACGCATATCCGTTACATACACCATCTGGGTCTTTTGCAATTAATATACAAAAGAAAGGCAATTGATGAAATATATATCTGTAATTTTGAATTGATTGTATGATGGAAATTTAAATGGTACATTTTCTCGAAATTGTAATTAGATAAATAATTTTCACTTGGATAACAACGAAAAGACAGGACAATTGAGAATTTATCGGTGAATAAAACAATGGAAATAAATCGAAAGTTTGCACATCGAAAGATATATGCTGGTGACTTCATAAATACTACTACCTGTACAACGCAACGTGACGTGATAATGGCGCGTCCACCGTTAAAAAACGACACTCAAAACAGTGTAATTATAATTGTAATTTACTATTTGTACATACGCAAGAGCTCGTTCATGTGCGTCTCGTAGATCATCTCTTTTGCAATCGAAACTTGTATATCTCTGACACACGTATACACACACACGGTACACCCAACACACACACACACACACACACACACACACACACACACGGTACACCCAACACCCACATACAGGCACACGGACAATCCACAAGGCGCATGGATCAAAACAAAAAATCGAAATCAGCGCGCTAGATTTCGTTACCTAATTGAGTAAACTCAAATCAGTTTATTACATCGCCCCGAGGAAACAACGTTATTGCGAAAAGGAGGGAATATAAGGTAAAATCGACTCACACGTACATGACCCACGTAGAGCCACGTAAGAAGGCGATATTGCGGAGACGTAGCTCCACGGCACGGCATGGCACGTGCGAGCGCGCGCTGCCATTATCATTATTGTTCTTATCATTATGGTGATTATTATTACTACGATGATGACGATTATTATTACATATAATTGAATAAAACGTTCACCACGGGAAACAGACTCGTCTCTCTTTCGCTCTATAACCCATTCCTCTTAAAAAAAGTTATTTTTTTTAAATTTATTATTTACATGCAGATAGCATTACAATAATCATTAAATATTCGGTATTTAAACACAAAGGTGTAAGACATAACAGAGTCAAGAGCAGTGAATAATTATACAAATTAATTTTTACTCATATTTATTAATTAAAAACATCAATAAAACTAAATAATTTCTATTAATTTTTATTAATTATTTTAATACTTTATGCTTAATTTTGAAATATTAATAATATAAATAAACTGAAAATCTTGAATTTTATCCCGCACGGTTGCTCGTTCGATGTCTTCTTGAAATTACGGCACTTGCACGTAACATGCACTCGCAAAAATATATCGCGCATTATTCGCGCGTCATTTTGCACGGCAAAATCCCAATGATAATTGAATTTAACGCGCGCTTATTCTTGCACCGCAAAAATCATGAAGCGCGCGAAATACCTCGCATCGGAATTTCATCCGCATCGGATGCTATACCTATATCGTCTTCTCGTGCACTTTTTTGGAAGGGAAATAGCTACCTTGCATTTTATGACAATCTCGCGCTATACAAGAATGAATAAATGTATAAAGCAAAATCGGGGGCATATATTCGCGAAATACCGGAAATCACGCTTGACACAGCTTCCTGACCGACTTGCTCGTGCGATGTATATCCGACCGAATAAATCTCGTGAAATACGTGTCTCGATGAACAGTCAACACGTAAACATCGAATTTACGCTACGTAATCATAAATATTAATTTGCACAGCTTTTATGACTGCATTTACCAACTAAATGCGTCATGATGGCGCTCTGCTCAAGCTTCGATCCGCGTGTCGTACCCGTTATATTCTTTACCGACCGACGAAAGCAGCTTTATTTCGATGTCGCGTGATATATGTATATCACAACTGTGAAGTCATGAAAAACGAAATTAAGACCCGATTAATTACCACACTCAGAGAAATAAATAATCAAACAATTCGTTCAAAAATTAACAAATGGATAATCCGATACTTTTAATCGGAATTATGAATAGCCGATTAAGATGAATAATGTCCAATCAATGATAACCGGATATCATTGATAGGTATAATTGATCTTTTTTTTAATTATTCCGACTGGAAGTGTCGGATTGTTCGTTTGTTAATTTTTGAACGAATTGTCTGATGATCATTTAGACCTGGATTTTTCTCTCAGTGCACAAACCGATCAAAAATATGTATGATTCGATATCGGACATGCAAATGCATTTTGAACACGCATATCTCATAAAACGCGCCGTATTAATAAACGATGCGTACAAATACATCGGCTCAATGCATCGCGGCTGTTCGCTGCTTGATTCGCAATACTATTCCGCTCTTTTATTCCCGAGACTGGCAAACGAGCGCGTTCAAATCCGCCGAAAAATTCCAAGCGCATCGCGACGGGCGTTATTCAAAGATAGATCAAAAAAATAGTCGTCGCTCGTATATAGACGAATAAATCGATGGGATAATTTATCGCTTCACTGCCTATTTTGTGATGAATAAGGTGAGATAAATAGATATTTCAATAGATGGCCGTCATTTCGATTTGCGCACACTTGCGAGTCGTTGATCTGCGCAGATCGATCGCTCGCTTGGTGATCGAATAATCGCGAAAGATAATCGTAGAAATCTCAATGTTCGGTGAATCCCAATGTCTGTCACGATTCTCGCCTCGAAATGTAATGACGATGATATATATGTATAATGATATGCGGAGCGATTCGCGCTGTTATCTACCTGCTTGAGATTCGCCACACGAATGCATAAGGTCAGAGCGCGCGCGCGGATGACTCACCGTATATTGTAAAATATATATAAATTCTTCACGTGCAATTCACGTAAATATTCAAGATCTATGTATATGTCGAATATTTTGCTCCTTCCAAACAGAATTCAAAATGCAATTCTTATTATAATTATACATATACACGCATGTAAATATCGTGTAATGTGAAAAACATTTGAGAAATCAGAGTACAATACATATGTGAAATGTATATTAAATGTACATATACATACGTATATTAGAACATAAAATTGTAAATAATTCTGCGTATAAAATTATAAATAGAATTCTGCCCTAAATTTTGACACAAATTATAAATCGTCTAAGTGATCCTTACATATATAATTCGAAATAATAATATTTTGCTCTTGTTTTTATTATTTATAGATAATAAATTGAATAAAATATACTTAATACAATGACGTGTGTATAGGTATATCAAAATGTAAAATTATAAATAGAATTCTGTACTAAATTCTGATCTGAATTATAAATCGTCTAAAATAATCTTTGCAAATAGAATTCGGAATAATATTACTTCCGTTTTTGTTATTTATAATAAACTGAGTAAAATATTCATCACAAAGATCAATCTCTTGCTCTATTTCTATTTCTCTATTTCTCTCAAATATTTTTCTTCCTGCTTTTTTTAAATTTAAATATTAATATCTATGCAAATAATATAAAAAAGTAATAATTATAACAAAAATAATTTTAACAAAAATGACAATATCTCAAATAATTTGTAAACGTTATAGAAGCCACCAACAAATTATTCTCTCGGCACTGTTTGTAAATAATATAATTTTAAATATTACTGCATACATATCTATTTCCTAAATTATTTTAATTTTTAAATAGCCACTTTGATCGTAATTAATTTACTTTTATAATTAAAGTTGTTTCTTTTTTCGAAATATCTATCATTTTTGCGACAAATATTTTCAAACAAGTTTATTGGTTTATTAGCTATAATATAAATCTTTGGTGCCAGTTTCTCATTTTCTAAAAAAAAGCAAATAAAACAGAGTTCTGCTTTACATTGAAATTTTTTACTTCGCTTTGTAAGTTTCATGAATGCCAAGCGTTTGCTTTGCCACGCAGACAAGAGCTAAGCTTGTTTTCGTTTGCGTCATTCGGCCAGCGTGGGATTTAGACGTAGGGTTTGACGTAAGAAAGAAGAAATGCACGAAAGAGCTGAAACACTCTGGCGCTCTGCTATATTTTGCACGTCATAAAACATCGACCAGCAACCACATCAATCGCATACTAAAATTGTATCAAGAGTCATATTCCGCCCGAATTACCCAATCGACTTCTTCAACAAGTGGTGATGTTTTGTAAAAGTAAGATAAAATAGAACATTTATTTTTGGTTTGCGCTTTTATCAAATGTCATTCAAGATGATAAAAATTACAAGAAAAAAGAAAGAAATAAAGCTAAAATGTGTGAAAATGTTAACGAATAAAATGATTGCATAAAAATTATGTCAACCATATTTTTTCATATTTTTGAGCAAAATTTGTTGCTTAATAATGGATATGTAATATTATTCAAATAAAAACATTATAATTAATGGCTCTAAGTCTGCATGGGATAGCTATATATATTATTCAACTAAATAAGATATATTCAAACCGAATAACAAAGAGACATTTCGTCTCGTCTTCCAATCGTCTCGTCTGGCTATCATCTTCATTGCAATACGACTATTGATATTTTGGTCTTTCTAAATTAATATTCTAAATATTTAAAGATTTTAATATATTGTTCCAACCTGTTGGTAAACTAACAGTTAAATCATGTATGTCTTTGTTTATCTTTTACATTAGACAAAGATAGACATATGATTTAACTATTGTTAGCTTACCAACAGGTTGGAACAACCGGCCCTAAATCTGATGCGTGTGTCTGATATATATCTTATATTAAAAAATCTTATATTAAAATAATATATTCATATTTATCAGCAATATATTTCTCGACTTCATAATATATTATTTGAAAGATAAAAATATTTATTAATAATAGAAATCAATTTCTCATTCGAAATGATAAAAACAGAATGCGCATGAGTTGGATCACGCGGAAGTGCCAAAAATAGAAGTTTATATACAAATAAAGTTCTCTCTTCACAGTTTAAATTCTCAGCTGATCGATCACAAGAGAGACAGTCCCCTTATAAAACGAATCAGCACGTAACGCTTAATCCTGTTAAGGATCGCGCGAGGGTCACAGATTGTCGCAAATTCACACAATTCATGTGTAAAGATTTTGAAAAAAAGTTTGCTTAATTACAAATTGAGACTGCAAACTGCTATGTAATTTGACTAAAATTAAGATTAAATTAAAGACAAATAAAATTGTAAACTAAATTAAAATCACATAAAATTGTAAATTAAATTAAATTAATTTTAGCATTTCAACGTTCACACGATAGTTTTAGAATTTTGTAGATAATTTTTTAACTCTGATTCTCTCTTCTGAACTCTCTTGCAAGGATCATTATTATTAATTTGTGCAAAGAATGGAACATGATCGCGTTTGTTCGATAAAATCCTTATTTAGGGGCGAAACGGATGGAAGTGTCAGCGCGATTCCTGAAGCGTGCAGTGAGAAATGAAACAAGGGAATTAGAAATGCAATTTGACTATAAGCTTCCATTGAGTTTCTGGATTAAACGAGCCGTAACCGGTTGCACATGTCGATCTAATTTTCGACAACACGTGCAAGAGTTTCTCCGAGGGTGGATCGATTCGCACGTTATTTCGCGGTTTGGCCTCTATTTGGAATAGCTACAAAAAATATAGTCATATAATTTCCCATAAAAATTTATTGTCACTTTGCCACCACCACAAAAAACATTTCAAACAATTCATATATAATTCAGATTTTACAAAATAGAATTTGTGTATAATATATATATAGAGAAAAGTCCCCTATTATGAGACAGGATCCTAATATGAGATATTTTAAGCTAAAAAACCTTATATTGGGATATTAACTCGTGACGTCACGAGTTAATATCCCAATATGTTCCATCTTTTGATCCACCATGTAAAAAACCCGCCATCTCATATTAAGATCCTGTCTCATAATAGGGGTCTTTCCTATATATATATATATATATATATATATATATATATATTAAAGTATTTGAAAATAAAAATAATGTAACAATGTAATTTCTTCAAATGTGTTTTTCGTATTAAAAAACACTTTTTGCTCTAAACATCGACTCATGACATCAGCGTCAATTGGCCTTTTTTGTAGTACATGACTCTTCTTTTCAGTTTGCGAATTTGCGTGCCATAATCTTGTATCAATTGATAAGTTACTTAAGTAAATTACTCAGAGTTCCGGTTTCTATTTATAATACGTCATCATGAAAGAAGTTACCTTTTTTTTTTAATTCATCAAATTTTTTTCTCTTTAGTAGCACTACAACTCAAGATCGAGGGCCTCCTGAAGTTTGGCCGGAACTTTAACGGGGCGATCGAATAAAAACCAACGATTTTTTGGTCAGATTTGACCTCGAATCTTGGACTCATTATAGAGCAACGCACATCTTTCTGCGCCATTATCGCCACCACTGGGATCAGGAGATAAAATTATAAATAAAATTCTATATTTAATTCTGCAACGAATTTTCCTTGAGAAATATGGTTTAAAATTAGCTTTTTTGTTCGAAAGATTTTAAAAGAAATCTTCTCTATTTCAAAATTAATTTTATAACACTATATATTAATAGATATTATATCTGTAAATTAAGATTTAATACGTATATAAATACTTTTGTACGTTCATATTTAGTAATACATTATTTTATTTATTATATTTTTGTTAAACATAGACTAAAATTGTCTATGTAAACGAGTTTTTAATTTATTTAATATTAGACATTTTTTATATCTTTACGATCTTTACGAATTAAGTTTCGCGTATTCGATACATGGATATACACATTATTAATTTTAAATTGACGATCCATCGTTTATAGGTTTTTTTTCCCTCTTGAAAAGGATGACGAACGACCGTAGCACGTGTTCGCTATAGCGGCAGATGCAATATCTCGCGTGTCACGATTCTCGATTCTGTTCCTCGCTGAGGAAAACGATCTCAAGGTACTCCAGAGCACCTTTCTCGATTCAGGGACAATGGGGGATCGATGACAACCGGTGTACATCCGAAACGAGACGGAGCTCGATGGTTTCCGTCGCGCGAAGATGCAGATGCGCGTATATATCTACTAGTATGCGCGTGCCGATCACAATGAATCGATCACGACGGCCAAATCTCTGGATCGAACAATAAAGCTCGGCTTGCGGGACTGAGAAAGAGACATTAATCAATAGAAAAGAAAGAGTGACTAAGCCCCCCCAACAAATGGACCATTTCTTTCGATGATTGTGGATATTTAGGAGTCTGAGAGAGATTCCCCCATGAAACTGCCGCTAACAACGTAACAGATTTATAAAAGATAACAAACTTTTCGGGGACTTTATAAGTAATCAAGTTAGAAACTTCCTGAATTAAATTATAATATAAATTAGATTTAACTTTCAGTGCTTTAGATCAATTTTAAATCAGTTTCAATTATTTTAGTTTTAAACAAATTAACTTATTATTTAAAAATGTCTTTATATGTAGGTACTACAATTTTTCATTCTTCAAATGTAGGAATAACTCAAGGATGAACTTGTATCTTAATCAGGTTGTTATTAAACATTACCGACTTTCCTTCAAATTTCAAGTATTGATACAGAACAAAAGATCTTTAAATAATAATCAACAAAGATTTACAGCAATTAAATATCACACGTTGTGCAGAGATTTATTTCTTGATTTTTCTATTTGTTACTAATCCTGCGTGACACCTTATTCCGCGCGATCCTCCCGAAAACTCGAAAATCTTCAGCTGTCGGCTTCAGCTGCCGGGATCAACGTCGATGAAGAAGAAAGAGAACCGGCGCGGTGTGGCGTCGGAAGCGGAGGGAAGAGCGGATCGAACGAAGGGGGCAGAGCGCGAAAACCGGCGCCCGTGGCACGGGGGTACGAATCTACGGCACGAGGGTACGCGGGACCCCGCACGCGTGTGTAGTAGGGTAGCTTCCCCCCTCGAAACTACCACCGACCGCTTCCGGACCGCTCGCTCGCTAGCTGGCTGGCTGGCTGGTCGTCGCTAGCGCGGAATTCACGGTTTTAGACTGTCTATCAATGCCTAAGGAGTAGCAGCAGCAGCAGCAGCAGGCATCATCAGGCTCGCAGGCACCACACGCCAACGAATCGTCGACGCGAGCGGGCGTTCCGCCGCGATTTACAAACTCGCGCCGGTGGATATTAAAGCGGGGACCAGCAAACGTGCCGTCTAGTGCAGCGATGAAAGGAATACTATTCTAGTTGCGAAACCTAATATGCCGAGCAGTGCCAGGATAAGCCAAGCTAATCAAACAAGTGTATTAACGTTTGGACAGCGTTGAAGATACTTTTCGAATAACAACTGTATTAAACAGTATTAATATATTTTTATCTATTAAGCTAAATAATTTGAACGGTGTCAATGAAGCAATATTAAAATAGTTTTATTTATAAGTGAAACAATCATTATACACTTCGAAAGAGTGTTAGAACCGTGTTGCGAGGTTCTTGTGTTGGCGAGGCTAAATGTAGTGTCGTGTTCAGTACCAATATTGTGTTCAAAAAATAATGTTATTTTTTTAACATTCAAGAATATATCGATATATTCTTGAAGAAAATCATCTTAAAGATCTTTTAAATATACTTAAAATTTAATCGAGAAATAATTTCTCGCGTCTCGAGCGGAGTAACTTTTTGAAACTGTATTGCCTTTTGTAGTAACAAAATTTCTGAAAATTAGAGCGAACATTTTTTGATACTATATACATTAAAAGAAGAAGAAGATTTGTTGACACATTGTGTCGAATATATTTTTTGAAACGTGTTTCCTTGCGTTGAGTTTCAAGTGGAATGAATTGAAAAATCTCTCAAACTAATAAAAATATAATTGTTAATAAAAATATATATCCGGAGAATGAAACTTCTTGAAAGATCTTGATACTAACGGTTGATGATGTTTGATTAATGGTGAATAATATTTGAATAATCAATATACCGATACATCTAACTAATTAGAATCCATGCAAATTCGAGTTAATTAACCAGCACGTAATAAATTTAACCACAGTCGATTAAATAGCAAACTGACCCGATACCTATTGACCAGAATCAATCGAACATGGCTGTGCATATAATAAATATTAATATAATTTAATCGCTCGACGCACTTAATATTGAAGAAAATTAATTCATCGGCATTTAATATTCATCAATTACACTCAACTAATGCATAAAAAATTGATTGTAAGCATCCATTAATCAGTGGATAAGTGGACAGTGGTAAAAGAGTAGATGTGCAAAGGAGTAGAAGTGCAATTAATCATCGATCATCCGGCACGTTAAGCAACTCCTTCATAGCGAATTGAGAGCGCGTTTCGTCATCCGCGCGCGAGTGCCTAAATACAAAATCGTTTATCCGTACTATTCTAATCCTCGTCCTTGAGGCGCCACGGGGAAACGTGTTGCCGCCGCCGCGTTGTCTTCTTAGTGGAACTTGGCCCGATTGATCGCGACGGGGGCCACTTACTTCTATAACAAACGTGTTATTGCGGAGAAAGAGTTAAGAGAGCGGCGGCCAAAAATAAGGAGGAAAACGATCGAAGAATATCGTTTACAGAACGACTTCGAGACGCACGACGAACGACGCCGATCTCTGACAATTCTCAAGAATCGAAGGTGAGCTTCGATTTGCGTCAACTGCAACAATTTTGAAACTAGTGTAAAATTATGTTAATATTATAACATTAATAAAATTCCAATATAATTATATAATAGAATTTATAATGTAATTAAATTTTTTTTATTTGAAAAATGTCTTTATATTTATCTTTGTATTAAAGATCTGACTTGAACAGCTTATTAATGTTTGTCATACGTTAGTGATGTTAATTTAATTTTAATCATTAACAGTCTAAAATGTAATTCTATCTGTAGAATGTTTGACGAATAACCGCGATATTTATAAAAATAGTTTACATTAAGAAGCTCATTTACAGAAGTTTTCTTTTTTTTTATTTTTTACTTGTATACTTTTACTTTTTACTTTTTGCTGTCGCAATTTTGCACAATTCTTGGTTCATTTTTCCTCATTCCACCGTTCTTACGCATCTATTCATCCAGCTCAAGTTTTTGACCTCTATCTTAAAAATTCAACGCAATCAAGGAGAGGCTTTTCCCTCTTTCAATACATATTTTATCTTTCAAACAGTCAGAACCATTTTGCATTTAGACAAGTTGTCACATTCGGAGTATTTCAAGAATACAATCGCGATTAAATTATTTTTGCTCTTAATTAAACAAGTGAAGTTCAATTATCTTGATAAAGCGCAATTACAGCCTTGGCCAAAATTATTAGACATCCTCATAATCGTACTGTGTTGAATCTAATAGCAGGAAAGACTTCTATTATTTAAAATTTGTTTAATAAATTAGATTAAAGAAAGTCGTTGAAGCTAAAAGCGATGTTTTATTTCTTTCAAAAATAAATGTTATTTTGAAAAACTTTATTTTAATAGAATGCCTAATAATTTTGGTCAAGGCTGTACAAGAAAATTTAATTTTAGAGTAAAAGTGATATATAAAAGGTATTTGTTTCCAGGTATAAATTACTCAAAAACATTAGCAGCCATATAAAAAGCATTCGTATTTCCCCTTAAACCTTACTTGCGGTTATATATTTGGGACCCGTGAGAGGGTAATATCGGACCAAATTCCGGGAAGGGCAAGAGGTCGTCGACCTCCGGATGGCAGAGCTGCGATTCGAGTGGCCGTGGGAGTACTTGAAGAGGCGAAAGGAAAGTGCGCGGTCTACCTTCTGAAGAGAGAGATTTCGCTTATCAGAACGCGGTGGTACTCGAGGGGTAATTTTAGGCCCTTCCCGAAGACGGAGGCTCGCGAGGATATTTTCCAGGTCACTGTGATGATCAGCCATCATGGCGTGGCCGGCAGCGACGACCCTGACGAGTCTCCTGGTGCTGCTGCTTATGACGATCGCGGCCAGTTTCTCGCCCAGGATCATCGCCACCACGCAAGCGCCTTTCGGCAGGATTCTGAAGGCTGTGAAAGTGCACGGAGGATACATGGAGGTGATCCAGGAACAGAGATGCTCCCACGGCCTGCTCAGATTGACGTGCAGGTACGTCAGCATCTTTTATCGCGTAGATCGCGCTCTTCGATAAAAATTTCTAAAAAAGTACTCGGATTTCTAAATCGTTATAAAAACACCTTATCGTGAAAAGATTAAGCATAAGTCTACATCGCCTGTAGATCATCATATACCGTTCACTCATGTACGAGAAAATTATAAATTCTATTTTGATTTATTTCAAAAATATAGTCCCTTTGTAATTTACTTCAATTAATTTTTTACTATGAATCTATTATGTGTGAAATTAAAATATGTAAATTTATTTAAAAAATTAACAAACAAAAATATTATTTTACATTTTACGTGCAAAATATGTATTAAAAGATAAATAGCATTTTTAGCCTATTGTTAAAAAAATGGCAGGTTAAAAATTAATGCTTAACCAAAAAGCACCGCAAGAGAAAAAACCAAATATATTTACTTTTTACTGTAAACTTGTAATTAAATACAATTTATAATATTAATGCGCATAAAAATTCTCGAAACAAACTACTAAAAAAATTAAACCTAGTTATTTAATTTCAACTTCAAATTGTTCTCTCTTCCAATTTTAGTAACATCTCATAAAATATTCGTGCACGTTGCATTATTAACCTGACACTGATGGAAAGGTTTGAGAACGATAATCATGCAAGAATATCTAAAGTTGATTACACTATATTTCTCGTTAACTAACAATAAGTTTCTTTCATTAAGATTAGCTTCATATCTATATAGTTATATGCGGAGTTACATTAATATAATATCGTGTCCGCAGATCGTTGAGAGCGTTTATTTATATTCTGGAGGCGGAATACCACGCGAATCATACAGAACTCTGTCAGAAAGAGTCAAAAAGCTTGGAAGAGCTCAAAATGTGGAGGAACAAAGGTAGCACACGTCGATGGACGAACGTCAAAGAGCTCAAAGGAAACTACATTCTCGACGACGAAGACGACCAGGCAGACATCGTCGATATTAGATCATCCTTGAATAAAAGGTAGATTTATTTTGCTCGTCCAAATATAACGGTAGATTGAAATGTTCGGTGCAATAGTGATTAGCATTTTTTAATTCTAGACAATTAGTCTTAAAAAGTATGAAAAAATCTATACAATTTATCACATAAACTCATTTAATTTAATTCTATAAGAAAATCATGTTTAGATTCGTTTTCTCGAATCATTAAAAAATTATTTATGTCAGCATTAGATTCTCCAATTGCAGCTCTGATTTAAAAATAATTTTATTTACGATTCGTCGGCGAGATAGAACTTTCATGGCCCTGGCCGGCGATATCGAACTTCTGTTCCTGACATACAAGTATTCGATGACACAAGATAGTGTTCGGTTACGGCCGAAGTCTGAGGTAGACCGCAGCTTCAGAGAACGATGCTTATATTCCGAGCGTTTACTACCGACTACAAACATTGTAACACTCTTATTAAAGCTACAACTATGATAGGGTTCAGCAAAATAACAGAACAAGCGATTAAATTCTCCTACACTCTTTGCTGCTTTAGAATATTTTCTTACGTAAAAACAACATTTCTTAATATATAGAATATGACTGTAATAGCTAGAATATATAGGTATCTAACTGTAAATAATATAATTTTAATAAAATTGTAAAAGAAGTAATATAATATCTACGTGTAACATGTTATATTAAATGTTACTAAATTATAAATTAAATACTTTCATAGGTAAAATTGCTCGAAATCGATATAAAAGTATATATAGTTAATAATAATAATTAAAATAATTATTTGAACACATAAACGGGAGATATAAAAGGCGGTCAAAAAATATCGAAACTGCAACGTGTCAGAAATATGATCTCTGAAAAGTCATTATTGCGAAATGCAGTTAAGCCACTCGCGATCGCCACCCCCACCGCCTTCGATATACACGCATATAAGTACCCGCCGTTTTTATCCGCCGTTCGTCGCGCACTCGAAAATCGCCGAGGGTCGAAAGTGAAATCTCGACGTTTGATGTGCAGGGTAAAAGCATTCCTGAAGCAATAATTGCCCACCCTCCTCTCTTATTCCCTCGAAACGTGCGTCAAATGAGCACGAAAGGAGAAACGATCTCCGCTAAATGGTTCCCCTAACGTTTACACAGCATCACGCTCCAGGAATTCTGCAAATAGGGGATGGCAATGCGAGGGATGCAAATTTTGCATCTCTGAAATTGCACCGAGCTCTTCGCGGAGAAACGGAACATCTCATTTATATATTTAAAAAACTCCAGGATTTTACCTCTCTCTTTTTCTTTCTCGCGCAAAAGAATAAAATATATCAAGTTGTTTAAATTACTATACTGTTTTAAAAACAAATTAAAAACGAAAAGGTAGATAAGTAATTTACTAATAATACTGAAGAAAGTATGTAATTACGTTAATAGAAACAGCGCATTTTCTTCGTAATTATAGTTATAATAATCTCATATATTTATATTTCTTTTACAATTATTTTCAGAGCATAATTAAGATCATTATTTATTTACTCGTCTACATTTTCTTTATTAAATTTTAGAAGTGGTTATTTTCTTCTCGTTGCAATTTTCCAGAGACAGTCTAAATTTTACAATTTTATCGATTCTATCGTAAAATGGACGACTTGTCGTTACCTAAAAAATACGATCGGATACAGAACCACAAATTTCAATTTCAGAATCCGCCGGTCGGCGTGGCCGGCGGGTTTTAAAAAATTCAAAGAGATTCCTCGCAAGGGCGAACGTGGGTGAAACGTTATTTCCCTTTTATTTCCGTCCGGAGACCGATAAAATCGACGAGAAGAAGTTGACGGCAGCAGGGTGCGGCAGTGAGGCCTCTTAAAAGGGGTGAAAATCCACCCTCGTCCATTATTCACTCCTGCTTTCAAACGCGAGCAACAAAGATCGCACAGCAACAATCCCGGCCCCTTGCCTAAATTCCATCCCTTCCCCCAGAAGAAGCCCGGGGGCTGCTTTTGTCAGCGCGTTCACAACCTTTAATGACCAACGCCGCTTATTTAATTGGCGACTGTCGGACAATCGATAGTATCCTAGAGCGAGTTCACGTATAAACTGCAATTTATTCGCGCGAGGATAATGGGAATTTGTATATAAGATGCATTTTAAGTAATTTAGTACAAAAGATAATAAGATTCACCTTAAAAAAATTTAATGTCCGTCTAATCGCATTAAAAAAAAATCATTCTACTCTGTTATATTTATTTAATATACGACTGTATGATTCAGATGTTCCGGTCAGAAACACTGTCGCTACAATGTGACTGTCGATCATCCAGGAGCACATTCTTGGATTCCAGGTGGAATTTCATTAAAATACGCTTGCATACCAGGTGAGTACATTCTCAATAATTAAAATATTATACGTCAAAATATTTTAAAATGTTGAAACTTGATTAATTATTTTCTCAAGTTTCGCGGAAAAATTAAAACCTGATATTCTATATTTATCGAGAAGTCTGTTATCGAGAAAAGCTTCAATAACATCACATATGTACAAACAGCCTCAGTATACAAATTCAATATATAAACTTATTGTTAGTATATAAACAGCCTCAGTATATATGTATAAACTGAAATATTAACGGATAGCCATCAGTTATTTCTACTAACGTTCTCAGAAGTATATTTCTAATTTTCTTTTAACTAAAACTACAGGGGTCAAAATAAATTATTTGAAAATGTTAAACGGGTCAAAAGAACTCGTTTGACATTTTTAAATAATTTATTACTCATTTCTAAAACATATATCTTAATTTTTGAAAATTTCCCTGATTTTTATTAAAACTACATAAATGATTAATTTTATTAATTTGTTTTCTCTTTTTCTCTTTTCTTTTCTAAAAGATGTCTTCGTAAAAATAAATATAGATAAATATAATCTCCGGTAGTTCTATAGTGTTAATTGTCTTAAATTTCCTCTAAATTGTTTCACATCTTTAAAAATTCTTCAAATTATATTTCGTCTTAATTATTGTCGATTCTGAACGACGACTCTATCATAAAATCGAGGAACTGACAATATTTCCGGTACAAGACATTTACAGTATTATACGAATCTGGCTTTATTTATCGGCAAAAAGCCCAAAGGGTTATTTCTCCGCGTGTGCAATATTCGGGCTTGTGCAATCGATGATCGACGAGCTCGATAAAGCTAGCGCCCCGGACATACAGGTCACGCGCGGGGGCGGAGAAATGCATGGCACGTCACGTGCCGCACGTCCGATGAAATCGGCCTCAGATTTCTATCTCGACCGTCGGCCGTTGTCCGCCAGCTGTCGACGATGCAATGATCTTTATTGACCGTGGGATCGCCGGCATATGCGCTGAAATTCTACCGACAGCAAGAAACAGTGTATCCGATCGCACACAATGCACCGCGCACGAACGCATCGGGGGATGCCACGGAAAGGGCATGTAATCCCGCCATTCTATGGAAACGCACGTACCGCGGAAGCTCCTTTGCGAGGGAAGCGTGACGTTTTCGGGTTTTCATTGTTCGATACGGTTCCATTTTTTCGAAATAAAGGAAAACTTATGCGTCGTGAGAAATAAGAAATTACATTAGAATATTACAAAATGTTACAAGTTATAGCTTATTACGTAACAAATGTTTATACGTTTAGATATTTCAGTCCTTTAGATTGATAGATTTCGTTGTATCTATCACGATTCTGTCGAGAATACTTCTTTAACATAGTAATTTTTTTCATAAAATATGGATAACTAACATTTTTTGCAGCGAGAACAGAAGGTTTCGCTGCTATATATTGCTAAATTATAGCTCTCGCTGCAAAAAAATGTTAGTTATCCACATTTTACGACTAAATTGAGCTACGTTTTTTCCGTGTAGAATAACATAATAAAATTATTATTTACTTGCATACATAAAATATAGTAATTTACTTAATTATTTAATAATTGTATTAAAATCATTAAACATAACTCAAATTTTGGATGTATTAATCAACAAATTAATCAGGAATTTTAAAAAATATTTGCAAGTTTCTCTCTGATTTATACTGAGCAGTTTTTGCAAGCTAAAAGTTCACCAGACCAAATTGTAATACGTTAATAAAACATTGAAATAATTCGAGACACCCGATGTCCCAATTGAATGCAAAGCGTTTCATTAAACAGGCGCTCGATTGAATTCGATAGATCGGATAAAAACCGTTCGCCATTCAGCAGGACAAAACATTCCTTGCGAAGGCCGTCACACTTGGCGGAATATTGGAAACGGTGCGCATAATAGAATGTTGCACATTGAGGGATGGCGGAGGGAAAAAGAGAGAAGACGGAGAACCAAATTTCCCCTTCGTCGCCCTTATTACCGTCACCGGCGTATCTAGCCCCCACCCCCAGAAATGGCACCCCTATCCACGAAACTGGGGCAAGGACACCCTCGCCTCCTGGCCCGCAATACGCGCTATAAAGGGATCCGTGCAATCGTATCGCCCGGCGACAAATAGACCACGACGGATGCAGATGTTAACAGTAGCCTCATGGCAACAGAAACGCGCGGCCCAATCCTGCCATCCCCTCGAAAATAATTCTTTTCACAATGATAGAATTATGCCTCCATTAGTAATGATTTGTTACTAAGTGAGAAAGATTTAATTAGACATCTGGAGGGTATAGCGTACATACGTTGTATTAGCACGACTTATCAAACACATGTAACACCGGAATTTAGTCGAAAAATTTAATTAAAATTAAACTGTAATTTATAATATTTAAGTAGGATTTAATATTCGAAACGTTCCGTCAAAGTTTAGTTAATAATAAATCATATTTCACGTTATTAATATCCTGGTTTGCTTGGTTATTGTCCCTTGAATTTTCCATTTTTTGCTTTGCAAATACCAACCTGACTTTAGTTTAATATTTAACATAGTTTTATATTACATAAATCTCTATTTTCACAAAACTGCATTTCGTAAAAAAAATTGTACTATACTGTATAAGTGGACTGTTACATCGCCATATCGCATGGAGGATAATATTTTATTGATTGCAGAAGTTGCGGTTAGACGATACTGCAATCAGGAGGTAAAGGTAATCGGCGGAGAAGGCGGTTACATCAACACCCCGGGTTACCCACTGTACTACGTCGGAGAAACGTGTGGGTGGACCTTCAGGACGTTTCCGGGTCAGAGGATAGTTCTGACCTTTCACGACTTGAATATCCGTGGTGAGCTCGCGTTTTAACCCCCCCATCCATCCCGAAATCCCTTCGCTAGAGTGCGACAATTTAAATTGATAAAAATTGAGTTGCTTGCAGTTGAAACCAAAAGCTACAGATTTATCGTTTATGGCAAACAAATCTGGCGCATCAGTTCTTTCTCGCCGCGATGAAGATAACTTACTGTTTAAATAAAGAAAAGTTTTCGGGAACTTAAATAAAGTCACAGATATATGTACATACGTTTGCTCGGGACCATTAGATACAACACTGTATATTTTCTTTTCCAAATTTACGACCTTTATTTAAACCGCAGGTTTCAACGATCCACTTTTACTCTTACCAAGCTGCAGAATGAGTAACGATTCGCTAACACATAACTACAGTTTACTACACAAATAGAGCCAGCGCACATGCGCTACATATATATGACACCGGATCGGATTAAGGGACCGCGTCGATCGTCGAAAAAATAAACATCCCTGAGCGCCGCGGTCTCTGATTTTATACGCCTTCCGCAAACAAACTCCAGGCGGAAACCGCGAATAAATGCTTGCAGGTCCGAACGCGGATGGGAACTGCGTGGATATCGTGAGAGTGCGGGAACGCGGCAGCACTGTCTTCGAGTTCTGCGGCACCGCCGCGGGCGTACGAGTTGTCTCCAACTCGAACGTGTTGACCCTCGACTTCGTCGCTTCAAAGAGGTTTTACAACGCCCGAGGCTTTTTGCTGCAGTACCAAGGTAAAAACAGAAAAGAGAAAACATATGTGAGAAAAGTGTCGCGAACACGCGCGTTGTTGCAAACACGCGGTTAACTCAGCAATGATTGGGCAAAGATACATATATGTACTTCGCCAACCGACAAAGGTCTACGCGAAATTAAGTCGACCGTGTTATTCGGGTGAAATTAGCATTCTGATCGATTAATGGAGCTCCAACAATTATCCGATAAATTCTTGGGTTTAAAACAAATTATATCCCCACCATCGGTGTTTTTCAATCTTTCTCTCCGAAAGTAAATTGGGTATTATTTTAATATAACGTGTCGTAATCAATGTTTGGGAATCCTCGGCAATATTAAATTTGTGTTTCAAGAAACTTATTTACATGATAACGGATTGTCATAAAATATTTAGACGGCAGAATTTATAATTTTCACACTCTAACATTATTTCTGAGCATTAATTTCTCTTTTCTTGTTCGAGCGCGACATTTTGGGAAATCAGAGATATTATGAAAATAATATAAAGTTTAATTTTAAACGCAGAATTTTCGCAAACAACGACACCACTGTTCAAGTTTTTGCCAATTTAAAAGTTCCTTGAAATGCCATTAGCTACTTCATCAACTATTTTAGTGATTAAAACTTTTAATAACTCGTTAGTGTTTGCCATTTAAATGTTCAGAAATATATAATATATATTGCGTGGAGTTCGTGTGGAAATAATGGAAATTTTTAAGGGGGCGGAAGCAATATCACCTTGTAACTTTAAACTGGAACAAGGTGTTAATTAGGAAGGCAAGGTGGGAATGAACTAACGCGTTTGCAGTGTTGGGCTGTCCGGAGGTCTCGGCGCCGAACGGAAGTTACGTGTCGAACGGTACATTGACTTCGCGGACATTCCTATGCAAGTCGGGCAGCGTATTTTCCGACAGCAGGGAGAGAAAAAGGACACTCGAGTGTAGAAATGGTAAATGGAACGAGACCGCCGCCAAGTTACCCGATTGCGTAGGTAAGAACTTGCCTGGTAAATACATTAATTACATTACGTTTTGTTCCACCTATTTCTCCGCGTCATATTTCATACAATTCATTTATCGTTCATTCTGTTACATCCGCTTGCGCTAATCCATGTTTTATTTATTATATTTATTTACGTTAGATTATAAAGTTACACATCCATTACGCGCGATGGATATATTTTATTCTCTTTATCAGAGATTTAATTTAAACTCGTATGTAAAAGTAATGATTGCAATACGGAAATAATGCATTTTATTACGTATATGTATAATAACATCCAATATAATAATATGCCCGATAAGTCTGTCGTGATATTTAAATTTATGTTCTCTATTTGTTTATTCCGCATGGAAAATTATTTATTAATATACCATTAATTATTCAGGTGCTTCATATATGAATCGTTAAATTTTATCGTAAGAAATTAAAAAGCGCTGTACCCAGGAAAATACTAGAAATGCCATTAATATTATATCGCTATATTAATATAAATGCCATTATTACAAAAATGCATTATATTTATAACATATAATAATCATATTTTCTATTTTCATGTGATGCTCGTTTTCGCGTTATTTAACAATGCTAAATCCGCAGATAATGGATATTGTTAATTTCAATATGATTGATAACGGAAGTCTGAAGTTCGTGCAAGCTTAGCGGTAAAATGTTAAACGTAAATTTATGGTTTTTTCTCTCCTCTCTTTTTACGAATGTCATTCCCATGATATTATCTGCATTCTACAACCGCCAGTTAAGAGGCAAAGTGCGTCCTTTCCTGATTAATTCGCACGCGTGCGTTGGCCGCACGTGTAAATTCACGCAATATTCAGTGCGGGTTATATAACGAGGCGCGCGAGATAATCGATACGGCCCTTACGTGACGGAAATCCCCCAATGGCTAGTGATGACATCGAAACCCTATAAAAATCTACATTACTCCAGTTTTTGCTGTCGCTCGATCAATTAGAGCGACAGCAATATCGCTTTAAATTTTCTGCAAAATTTCTTTTTTATTTAATGAAATAATTACGAGCTTAATATCTATAATTTTATGTTATTACCTAATGTTGGAAATCTAAGAATACAAGAATTAAAAGTATAAATATATAAATAGATATTTCTGTTCAATTTAATTGTATTAATTATATATGTTTGGGAAAAAAGGAAAATAAACGCATACACACACACACACACACACACAGAGGTAAACGTAAAGAAAACGTGGAAGAATATAATCTTATCGCTAACTCTTTTGATTACTAATATCATTAAAAGTTACTTCACATACACGTTTATTTCATGTCTTAAAAAAGTGAAAATTTATAGCATAAATTACAAATAAAAAAAAATAAAACGATAACGTGCAGACTAAATTACATCGGTCCAAATTAGAAGTTTGATTAAATTTTGAAAATAAAATGCGTAGGTACTTCGACTTCGACTTGTTGTTCGCCATCAGAGTGTCTGAAGTGCCATCACTATACATGGTTGCTCATCGAGGGGGCTTTATTCCCCTTCAGAGAAAATGGTGGGGGGACCCTTTCTCGGGGAAGGGAGGAAGCGAGATACCGCTTTCTCGGTAGGGGAACGACAGACGAGGATGTACTGAAAGAGAATCTTAGGGCAGAGGGGGTCCCCCAAAGCAACCATACATCGTCTTCGTCCCGCTTCGTCGTCGTTGTCGCGCGAAGTTAGTCGTCTCGACGTCACGTGCCTCTTTGGACGCGAGAAAAAAGATATATACGTGTTATAAAGTCTATAAAATAATTCGCGAAAGTACATCATTCCATAGAACGTATTTCGGGAAAACGCTACTCGAATTTGAGAACTTAAAGAAACAACATCCAACAGGTAATTGATTTATCATGTATAAAGTCGTTCATAACCTTATACTTTTTGCCTATTGAAATAATACTTATAATATATTTATAATAGTATAACACTACTATAAGAACTTAATACGATCTTCCAAAGTTATTTGATTTTTAATATAAGATTCATCATAATAATAATGTTGGTTAATAAGACAGAATATTTCGTCGAATTAAGAAGTTATAAGGAATTAAAAGTTCTATATGTTAGATACGCGCGCGCTTGTGGGTAGGCCTTTTCGTCAAATATAAAATTCATAAAATAATTAATTTGGAGTATCTAAATCTCATTTAAGAGAGATGCAAACCGCTGCATCACAATTATAAATTTTTATAAATATTCTTATTATTTCGAAAATGTGAAAAATAACTAAAGCTTGAAGATTGAATTGCCGTTTAATTATTAAATAAGTTTAAGCTGAATTTTCGAGATAGATCTCATTATCTGTTAAATATTGGTAACTTGTTTCTTAAAACCGATGACTTTTAGGGACAAAAGTACGCGGCAATTCGGCATAAATTGCGATTTATATACAAAGTATTTCTTCTAACTGGATTAAAGCAGTTGATATCGAACACGAGGTCAACGTAATGATCTTTTTATTGAACCTTCGCACCCGCTCGCGATCTCTGAGCTAATTAATCTCGTGTTCTGTTTCTCTCTCTCTCTCTCTAGCCAGTTCATACAAAATTGCTCGAGATGCCCCGATGGGAATTAATTATTAACGAGTCATTAGTCATCAACGAGTGAAACGTGATTAAATTATTAATATAGCCTGAATAACAGCAAATGCTTCGCTTAATTCTTGAATTGAACATGTTCGTTCTAAATTCATTCTAAGTTTGTACTTTATGTTGCCAATGCCAATATTCCCAAGTTAAAGAAACTTTAGTATTGGTAAAAATATGATAAAACATACATAATTAAATGATATAATACTACTATATACCTGGGGAAAGTAATTGTGTTTCTTTCAAAATTCTTAAAAAATTCAATAATTATTAAAACCGTAACTTAATTAACCTAACTGAACTACGAAGACTTTTAGTTTAATTTAATTCAATTATATGCCATCTATTTATTCTAGAAAACATATTTTTTTCTCATTGATGTTCTTGATAAAAATATTATTTTCATATCTCTTATTTTTGAAAGAGATTCTCGTGGAAAACTTACTCCTATCTATACTTCATACTAGAAGTTATTACATTTTTCCATATCTGCAGGAAAATATTTATTTACATTACTTCTTGTTTACCTTACATCTGTTTACATCACCTGTGCCCTCGCTGTATCTATTCTGTCGCCGTTTCTAAACGCGTTGAAACTACGCGCACAATTTTTGCACTGTATATTATATTTTCAAGCACACTGGAGTGCACATCGATAGTGGAAAGAGATATTGCTGGCAGCTGTGGCCCAAATTAAAGTTTGTAAAATATCATCCCGCGGCGCCTGAAACTGGCAGCAACGAAAAAGAGTAGAAAAAACGAGAGGCCGAGAGAGAGAGAGAGAGAGAGAGAGAGAGAGAGAGAGAGAAAGAAGTTGCTTTGTGCAAAGCTATCTATTCTTTTATTCTGTTTTCCCGCCGGCGGATTGTCTCGTTTCCGAGAAACAATCATTCGGATGCGATAGCTATACAGATTCTCCGCAAAAAAGATTAAGGAACAGGCGCTTCTCCGTGCCCTTTAAAGTGGAGGTTAAACTTAAACTTCTCAAAGCACCAATTAATCTTCTTGTAAAAATATATTTCCGGTAATTTAATAGAAAAAAATAAAAATTGAAAATTATCTCACAAAAATGTATATCATGTCTACTGTTTAAATTTAATACAAATAAAATACTTTACATTAAAAAAGAAGAGAGAGCGAGAGAGAGAGAGAGAGAGAGAGAGAGAGAAACAGAGCAATACAAAGTAATTAGGTTTAGTAAAATACTTGCCACAAATTATATTGATACGATAACATATCCACATCCGTTAAAATGACTCAAAACACATATTATTAAACTATTTCATAGTGATAAGATGAATGCATTTCTGTTAATAGCAAATTTAAACTTCATTTTCTAATGTTAAAAATATTTGCGATTACTTATAAATGTTTCCATCACAAATATTAACGATTTGATAATAAGTATAGCTAACGAAACAAGCTACAGCTTTCTTTCTTTCCAATACACGTATTCTTGCTCTACGCGAAAGCTATGTTATTACATTTGATTTTCTTTTATAACATCAGACTACGTGGAATTAAAAAATGTAGCTACATCCTCCCATAACGGAAAAATAAATAAAGCGAAATAATCTTCAATATAGCGCGCTTTTCCATTTCAATCGTTCTCGAAACAAAACCAATTTTGCACGCTCCCGAGAAAATCCATTTCGATGCGAAATGGCGGACGGCTCCCAATTTCCGGATAAATAAAATCGGATTTTTCATTCATCATTCCGAGAAAAGAGCATTTCGGACATTTCGGTCCCGCGCGAAATATGATGCATCCGTGTGTACAGTCACGGCAGATGCATATACGTAATTCGGTAGTCGCTCAGCTGCAACGTCGCGTCGCATCGTCCCTGTACCGTGCATCGTTATAAAAAGAGCGCGAGCGAGCAGGAAAGAGAAGGAAGAGAGACGAACGGATTTGGTCCTGAGGGGAGTAAAAGGCGACAGGAATGGTGGGGGATATTTCCGTCCCCTCCTTGAAGTTATCCTGTCTGTCTTTCTCACTCTCTCCCCTCCTCCCTCTCTCTCTCTCTCTCTCTCTCTCTCTCTCTCTCTCTCTCTCTCTCTCTCTCTCTCTCTCTTCTCTCTAGCCTCTCTTCTTGGTGATAAATTTAGAGTTAGTAAAATAAAACAACAGAGCGCCAGCTGCACCGCTCGGTGAGCTGACTCCGTGAAAGTGTAGCCTCGATCTGTTGCTGAAAACGAGAACTTTGTTTAAATGTTCTAGCGAAGTTAATCGAGCTTGAGGATTACTTGCAATTACTTGGGCGAAATATTTTAATTTCTCCCAGTAAATATCGAAGGCTATATTGGGATATAATATGATACACATATACTAGAAAGATATATTGATTAAAGTTTCAGTAGAATAAAAAAAAGAGGTAAAATTACAAGATACACACACTTTCACACTCTATATTTCTGACGTATAGACATATATGCAATTCATAATGCTGGAAAAGGAGAGTATATCGAGATTTTATAGCTATATATAGTTCGTTATTAGCTTCCAATATAT
>JASTWP010000535.1:0-137117 GCA_030770255.1 Temnothorax ravouxi
AACTTCATCGACAGTATCAAAAAGTGGATGTGACTCGTAGTTCCGATTCCTGAAAGTGTATGTGTGGCGCTACTGTACGGCCTAGCAAAAGCGTCCCAAGAAAATCGCCGTCATTTGCGCCTCTCATCCTTCTCTCTGGTATGGGTATGTATGTACATACATACATAGGCTGATGGCAGAGAAGAAGACGTGAGCGCTTACGTCTGTCGTAGACGTAGACGTGAAATAAAGCAGAGAAAAACGTAGGTCGTAGAGTCGTACTTCGTAGTACATATGTCGTGTGGTCGTGACTGAGAATTGCGTTTTGACACAGATTAATAGACAGATAGCCAAAGGTCTGGGTTGAGACAAGACCAGCATTTCTCACTGGTTTCAGCGCCATACCGTGTAGCGGCCAATGCAGTAACTACGTTCTTAAGATAAAGCGGGTCATTTTCGGACGAAGTCGCTAATAGTCGATAAGTCGCGTCGCTATTTTCTTTACTCTTATAACTATACCTATATACAGTTTCGTTATCATCGTTATATTATCGTTGTGCAGATATAATATATGATAAAAAAGTTGCGCAACGACAATATAATGATAACGAATTGTTGTTAATAGTTATAGAATCAGAGCGCATTGATCTCTAAGCCGAGAACTCCGCATGACGTGTTAGAGAGAAGTTATATTATTGTAATCAAAATTTTGTTAGGGACTTTCAGCTCTTAAAAGAAATTTGTTATGTCAATTGTAGTTAAAAAGATATTGATGATTAACATAGAGTGTTTCATGGAACAAAGGCGGCGGTGATCAAACCGTCGCCGGAACGTCGAGCGCAATTCAATTGTCGCGGTGGTCAAATTTTGTTGTTAATTAACTAGGCAACGAAATAATCAATAAGTCACGCGAATCTTTGAGAGTAGACGATCCATCGTGTCCTTCT
The DNA here is from genome assembly GCA_030770255.1 of Temnothorax ravouxi. Taxonomy (NCBI): domain Eukaryota; kingdom Metazoa; phylum Arthropoda; class Insecta; order Hymenoptera; family Formicidae; genus Temnothorax; species Temnothorax ravouxi. The sequence continues at coordinate 927 of JASTWP010000535.1, forward strand.
TCACAAAACGATCATTTATACGGTGATATTATTTCACGCGATCGAGCCGAGTCTCGAGCACGCGAAAGAGCCGAGTCTCTCATACGAATTACGCGATCGAGCCGAGTCTCGAGCACGCGAAAGAGCCGAGTCTCTCATACGAATACGCGATCGAGCCGAGTCTCGAGCCACGCGAAAGAGCCGAGTCTCTCATACGAATACGCGATCGAGCCGAGTCTCGATTTCGGGGCCCCGTTCGTGATACCGAGTGTCGCCATTCATCTCTTACACATACGTATTCTCTCATTAATTGTTAATCCAATTGTACACTACGCAAACTCAGGGGTTTTATGCCTTAACAGGCTTTTCCCCCATGAGCCAATAAAGGATTATTCCCTTGGCTCAAAATCACGACTTATTTATTTTCACCATCTCGAAACCGGGAAACCGTCTTCATGTTGAAGAGCTTTTCGACGATACATAGAGTCTATTGCATCAAAGTGCGACTTACATAGACCATTAATTAAGAAACTATGAAATTTTTTTTGTTATTCAAACTTAAGAGTTTTTCAAGTTGCTAAATATTAATCTGATGTTAAATTCAGTTGATAAATTCTAAATGTGGGAGCCATATAGCGGCCGGATTTCAAAAGTATCATTGATAAAATTGATCTCGAATTGTGTAAGATACGGATGTAAAAATTCTATCATTTTATTTTTAATATCCGCTATTTTCAATTAACTTTGCCATCTGATTAATATTGCGGTTATTTAAAAAAAATCTTTAATTTCGATTATATAATTAAAAAATAATTTACAAATTCTGAATAGTATCTATATGTATGTATATAGTTGCAACTTTTTGACGTAATAGATTCTGTGTTAATTCGGTGTTAATAATAATCGTGCATCAATTATATGTTTTTAATCATAAATGACATAAGAAATTTCTTTTTAAGAACAAATTAAAGGATATATATTTTAATTGCGGTGCTTCTTTAATATTCAATTTCAATTCAATTCAATTTTTATTTCTCTCCCTCCCACGGTTGGAAAGCGTTTTTTTTTCAGGAAAACGTTCCCAAAAACCTTTACAATTATAATTATACATTCAAGTCATTATCTGATACCTTTTACATGGCGTTTTACAGGGACGTGCCCAACCCTTTACATATTTTAATTCTATTCGAAACCTGACCTTTGGGCGACCTTACACCACTACTATTACCCCCCCTTCTAGTGTCTTCCCTCCCCTCCTCCTGGTCCGCTTCATGCGATGCTTCTTTAATAAACTTATTCAATTAATTATATTTATTATTTATACCGTGTAGGGAAATTTTATGTTTGTATATCAATTAAAATTTCAAATAAACTTTTATGTAATTTCTCTGGTAATAAAATTAATATTTTCATCAAGTTAAACTGCCAAATACGGCCAGCCTGAACTTTGTTTACCTATATATATAGTAACAATTTTTCGTGTGAATTTTAAAAGTATATTCTTTCGCTTCGTCAACTACACGCGCCGTACTTTCAATATTGAAACGCAGTCTGAAACTGAAACGTACAATCACATAATTAAATTGCTAATCAATTTAACAATACCGATACTATACCCATCTCCACACACACTGCAAAGAATGTTACGAAAATATTTTTAATCTATATATATAAAGGAAGATGTCCTGACTGACTGACTGACTGACTCACTCACTCACTGACTCATCAACGCCCAGCCCAAACCCCTGAACCGAATTTTTGTCAAAAGTATATGAAATAGGGGTAGAATTTTCCGGGGAGTGCCACTATGTGTATAGTTTTTTGTTACCGATTTTCTGGAAACCGGTTTTTCTAATTTTTTTTATTTTTCGGGAAATAATTCACCGAATCTCAAAGAATTATAGATTAAACAGGGGTAGAAATTTCCGGGGAGTGCTATAAAGTGTATAATTTTTCGTTACCGATCTTTTTGAAAGCCGGTATCAAAAATTTTTTAATTTTTCGGGAATTTATTGACCGAATCTTAAAGAATTGTATATGAAGTAGGGGTAGAATTTTTTGGGGAGCGCCATTATGTGTACAGTTTTTGTTACCGATCTTTTCGGAAACCGGTTTTTTTAATTTTTCAAATTTTTTGGGAAGTAATTGATTGAATCTCAAAAAATTGTACATGAAAAAAAAGTAGTACGTACAATTCTTATGTATGTACAATTCTTTGAGATTCGGTCATTCCGAAAACGGTTTCCAAAAAAATCGGTAACAAAAAATAGTACATTTTATAGCACTCCCCGAGAAATTCTACTCCTACTTCATGTATAATTTTTTAAGAATCAATCAATTATTTCCCGAAAAATTTTAAAAATTAAAAAAACCGGTTTCCAAAAAGATCGGTAACAAAAAATTATATTATCTATAATTCATTGAAATTCGGTGAATTATTTCCCGAAAAATTAAAAAAATTAAAAAAACCGGTTTCCAAAAAATCGGTAACAAAAAACTATACACATAGTGGCACTCCCCGGAAAATTCTACCCCTATTTCATATATTTCAATCAATTATTTCCCGAAAAATTAAAAAAATTAAAAAAACCGGTTTCCAAAAAGATCGGCTATACAAATTATACAGTTTGTAACACTCCCCGGGAAATTCTACCCCTGTTTTATATACAATTCTTTAAAATTCGGTCAATAAATTCCCGAGAAATTGAAAAAATTTCGGTACCAATTTCCAAAAAAATTGGTAATGAAAAATTATACACTTTATGGTACTCCCCGGGAAATTCTACCCTAGTTTTATATACAATTCTTTAAGATTTGATCAATTATTTGCCGAAAAATTGGGAAAATTTTGGACACCGGTTCCCAAAAAAATCGGTAACGAAAAACTATACACTCTATAGCACTCCCCGGAAAATTCTACCCGTTTCATATATAATTCTTTAAGATTCGGTTGAAAACTGTAGATTTGCATAGCGGACAAACATACAAACATACAAACATACATTCATTTATATATATATAGAGATTAATTTTTTAAATTTTAATTTATTAATTTAATCAAGAAATATATTTTTCACATATCGACTGATATCTTTCGGGAGGTCGTATCTTACACAATTCGAGATTGATTTTACACAATTTCCGGTTTTTCTGCTTAAACGCTCAGTCAGGCTCCCTCGAAGCTAAGTGTCTACATCCTATCTTGAAATAGATTACCAAAAATAAATTATAGTTGTCAAAATTTTCTCGTATTTTCTCGTATTTGATACTCGATAGATACGACTTTGCACTTTAAAATTATAATCAAATGAACAAGATACGACATATTTATTTTTAAATGACAATAATAAATGTTATTTAAAAATAAATATGTCGTATCTTGTTCATTTGATTACAATTTTGAAGTGCAAAGTCGTATCTATAAAAATTGCGTTTTTGCGTTTGTTTCCCACGAATAATATCAAATTAAACAATAGAGCTGTATTTTAATTTCAAATCACTATACTTTTGAACAGTAAAGCAAACTATCTTGTTTGTTGCTTATCAACAAAACAAAAATTTACGATTCCTGTGTAAAGTGAAAGTTTTTGAGATACGATCTCCCGAAAGATATCAGTCGATATACGATAAAAACAATAAAAAATATGAACAAGAAAAGATTCTGTCATCGTTGAAATGGAATTCGAACTTCTGAAGATCTATAAACGACAAAACATTTATGTTATTGAGTTATTGATTATTTTTACTGCCCAATCTATTATTGTAAGTATATGCAAAAGTTAAGTGAAAAAGCAAAACAAATGTAATGCGTTAAACATATTTTAATGTATAATACGTTGCTTTTATTGCAGGTGATGACCATTACATGATTTATCGGGAAGATAAGTATAGAAAAATTTTTTAATTTTAAAATATTTATTGTTATTTTATAGTAAAACATTACATTTACCTACATTCTCTCACTTTATGAGATTTTACATTATTTTATATCACGTTTCACTTTATTGATAATTGGATTTGCCACAAAGAAAACCCCTGTCTATTTTAGAACCCTCGCGTCTAACAACGAGACTTTGCTAAAATAAAAAATTATTGTTAGAGGATCAGAATATTCTACAGACATAATCCTCTAAGTCGACATTGTTTAGAGATATATACACTAGGCTCTCTAAAACATTAGAAAAATATACTATATAGCATTTTTTCATTCGATTTCTCGGCATCCAGGACATTTCTCCGTGGTGATAGATGGTGGTAATGAATACAATCAATTATTTTGAATATCCCTGACTCACATCCAAAAACTTGCAATTAGCTGAATCAGTAGTAACAAATTTATTTGTATAAAGTACTTTAATTGATATATTAAAATAGTTTATTATCCGTAATCACAGGGAGATGCCTAGGACGTCGAAAAATCGAATAAAACAAAGCCATTTCGTACATTTTTCTAATTTTTCAAAGAGTGTATCTCTAAACGGTATTAACTTACAATAAAGGATTATGTTTATACAGAAATATTTTGATCCTCTAACAATAACCTTTCATTTTAAGTCTCGTTACTAGAAGCGAGAGGCATAAAACCTTTATAAAAATGGGCAAAGTTCTTTGTAAGTGAGTGAGTTTAATGCCAAATTGGCAACTATTTGCTATTAATTTACATACTGGATTATAAACACGCTGCTGTATTACAGATGGGTTGCAATCATACATCTACCCATTAGAGAATAGATATTTTGTACCTACTCTAAACGGTAAGATATAAATGCACCCATGTGCACATATAAGTAGCAATTTACTCCATTTGTACGAATTCTTGTATATGAACACAGTGCACAAGATGACACTAATTCAAATAGATGAGCGAGCGTATATTTTATTTGCATGGCACATTATAAACAGCGCTAAGCGCAGAATGCATTTTGACAGTAGTCACTGCGGCGAGCGCAGAATGCATTTAAGAGTTAGTCACTGCGGCGAGCGCAGAAATGGACCTCTATTAAGCTGGACCCTCACCAGCGCAAATCAAGTTCGCACTAGGTAAAAAATTTAGTGCTATTGAGGCGCTAATTAAGTGACCTAGTTCGAATTTTGGTGCTCGAACCGTTTAGGAGAAAATCGTGTAAAAAATGGGGGGTCGAGCTTGCTATTAAGCTGGACCCCCCTATATCAGAAAATGGTCCTACATAAAAAACAAGTACACTATAATTTAGTAGATACTAATTAAGTGCTACTTAAGGGGGGAGGGTCAAGTAAACGCTGCCGTCTTTTTCTCGATTTTTTTTTAACAGATGGAAAGATTTATTAAATCGGAACAAAGTACATCATACTATTCATGATTTAAGGTATATTATAAAATTTTTTTTATATTAAAAAATTTCAAAATGGCGGCGCAGCGGCTGTTCTTCTCGGATTTGCGCCGTGCAACGCTCAGGTCGCTCTAATTAACTAAAATAAAAAAACCAAAGTTTTTTTGTTAAAATGCGTTCATATGCTTTGCATGAACCTCAATTTAAAAAAAAATCAAAAATTAAAAATTTAGGACCATTTTGAAGAAAAAGTTAAAGGTACCGTTTTTTTCAAAATAGTCCTAAATTTTTAATTTTTAATTTTTTTTAAATTCAGGCTCATGCAAAGCATATGAACGCATTTTAACAAAAAAACTTTGGTTATTTATTTCAGTTAATTAGAGCGACCTGAGCGCGTTGCACGACGCAAATCCGAGGAGCCGACTTCAAGCACCTGCAACGCCGCCATTTTGAAATTTTTTGACATAACAAAAATTTTATAATATACCTTAAGGAGGCTCTTACCTCGATCATAATACGACAGATCTTTATGAAATTAACATATGTTGTAAAGTGAACCACAACGAACCGATGCCCAACATTTTTAGCCTAGGTTGACGATAAAAATGTTAAAAATATCAGTATTGAAATTTGCATTTTTAACACAGGGCATATGGTAAACACTAAAATTTTTACCGGAAGTGATGTATTTTCTTGGCAAGTTTGCGAGCCAGGTAAACAAAAAACTAAGGAATTGTAGTTAAAATAATCATCTTTCTAATGATAAGAAGAAAACTTGGTGTTGACGATGAGTTATGAAAGATATTGTAGTTTTAATATGACGTACGAGAGGTTAGGTGAATGATCTTCCGAGTGTCAAAATCGCGCGAAGTTTCAAATGGTGTATTATACGTAAATAATACTTTTAAATACTTTTAAATTCACTATCCGTCGAGACCCTAATGAATCCTCTGCATGCAAACATTCCGGAGAATTGTTTTGTACCTATATAAACAATAAGTTTCAATTATTTGCCAATCAAACCTTGAAAATCAAAAAGTAAACAATGTTAATTATTCTTTCTAACCTCACTTGCACATGTCTTTTCTCTGCGCTGTATGGTAGCGGCATAATTATTCTCTCACGCATTGACAACCTTTATTTTCGCGAATTTTCCTTTCATTTTCCCTCTCAGCATTCTCACGTTATATCTTTCTTTTGGCTCCATCTCTTCATTGCATCAATCGCTACAACGCTACACGGCTACACTTCACTTAGCTACAGACTGCTGCTGCAGACGACGTTGTAACACGCGCATGTTATCTGCTCTTTAGCACTGACGTAGTCAACTGACTTATTGTATAAATTTTAATATTTACACTAATAGAACATATAACTTACTCTTACACTATGTAAAAATCATTATTTATTTTTTTATTTAATTTTCGATAATTTTATAACCAATTATTAATGATAATTTTTTGGTTGCTACATTGATTAGAGCAGCCGGGTAAGAGCCTCCTTAAATCATGAATATTATGATGTACTTTGTTCCGATTTAATAAATATTTCCATCTGTTTAAAAAAAATTCGAGAAAAAACGGTTATTTACTTGACCTTCCCCCCTTAAGGGCTCTAAAATAACGATAAAATATTGACAGATTATAACATTTATTTAAATATACCACTATGTCCACTATATATTGAACACGCAGTACCGTCGCGGTCGACATAAACACTTAAAAAACTTGCTGCATGAATATATTCGTTACTAAAATGATCGAAAACATATATTATCAAAATATTCCCAAATCTGAGTTTATTGTTAACAGTAAAAAACAATTACGATAATTAACTTAGACCAGCCGCATTGGCGCTGAGTACAAAGTTCCGTCACCTGATCGTCTACGAATTAGTTGCTCGCATGATTATAGTATTAAAATAATTCTCAGACATTGTATTTTAAAAGAATATCACGATTTGAATTTAGTGCTAGCTGCATAGCATTGAAATTAATTAATTAATCAATAGAGCGCGCGCACAGCGCTCTGTAATTCGTTACAGAATCGTCAAAAAATTAAATGCTCGCGTGATTATGGTGCAGAAATAATCCTGAGAGATTGTACTTTAAGAAAATATCACGATTCGAAGCGCGCCGCCCTCCGGGCCATGCAGGATAAATTAATTAATTTCAACGCTATGCAGCTATAGCACTAAATTCGAATCGTGATATTTTCTTAAAGTACAATGCCTCAGGATTATTTTGGGACCAAAAACACGGAATCAGCTAATTCTTTGACGATTCTATAACGAATCACAGAGCGCTGCGCGCGCGCTACATAAGTTAATAAATTAATTTTAACGCTATGCAGCTAGCACTAAATTCAAATCGTGATATTTTCTTAAAGTACATCAATGTCTCGGGATAATTTTGAGAGCATAATTACGCAAGCACCTAAGTCTTTGACGATTCTGCAAAGAATTATAACGCTGCGCGCGCGCTTCATAAGTTAATAAATTAATTTCAACGTTATGCAGCTAGCACTAAATTTAAATCGTGATATTTTCTTAAAGTACAATGCCTCAGGATTATTTTGGGACCAAAAACACGCAAGCAACTAATTCTTTGACGATGCAGTAACGAACTTTAGAGCGCGGCGCGCGCGCTTCGCGGATAAACTAATTAATTTCAACGCTATGCAGCTAGCACTAAATTCAAATCGTGATATTCTTTTAAAATATAATGTCTGAGAATTATTTTAATACTATAATCATGCGAGCAATTCATAGACGATCAGGTGACGGAACTTAGTGCTCAGCGCCAACGGCTGGTCTAAGTTAATTGTCGTAATTGTTTTACTGTTAGCAATAAACTCTGATTTGGGAATATTTTGATAATATATGTTTTTGATCATTTTAGTAACGAATATATTCATGCAGCAAATTTTTTTAGTGTTTGTGTCGACCGCGACGGTGCTGTGTTCAATATATAGTGGTATATTTAAATAAATGTTATAATCTGTCAATATTTTATCGTTATTTTAGAGCACTTAATTAGCACTAAATTATAGTGTACTTGTTTTTTATGTAGGACCATTTTCTGATATGGGGGGGGGGCAGCTTAATGGCAAGCTGAATTCCCCCATTTTTTACGCGATTTCCTGCTAAACGGTTCGAGCACCAAAATTTAGACTAAGGCACTTAATTAGCACCTAAATAGCACTAAATTTTTTACCTAGTGCGAACTTGATTTGCGCTGGTGGGGGGGTCCAGCTTAATAGAGGTTGCATTTTGACAACTAGATTCTAGCTCGGACTTGATGGCGTTCTTTTATTAAATTGATTTTAAATCTTAGAGAGTCCTATTACTATATTATTATTACCCTGATGATGGAAATATTTTACTGAATATAATGGAATTTTACTGAAATTCTGTCTCAATTGATGATTTGCTGAAAGTACTATAAAATTGATAATAAATGAAATGAAAGTTATTGAAAAATTACTGAATATATTTTAAAATAAATCATAATTTTCTTTATAAAATTTAATGTAAATACTGTAAAATATAAGACAAATTAAATTATATTGTTGAAAAATAATAACAAATTTGTTAACATATTAAATATTATGAAAGTTATTGAATTTAACTGAAATTAACTAAAAACTGAAATTTTCATAATATCTATGGAATAATAATGAAAAGAATTGATAGTAGAATTTCATTATATTTTCAATCAAATTTTTACACCAGGGATAATTATTAAATTAATAACTTACTTTCTCTAGCTTTATTTATTACCACGATTCCAACCTTTACTGACAAATTTCTGAGTCCTTGCTCGTTCAGTTGCTTTTTGGAACTAAAGCACAGGGGCCTTCGATCGTTAATTTGAAAATTTAGCTGATGCTAATTCGAGTTTATAAGACTGTAAGTCTACTTTTTGTTGAGAATTACCACTTTTTTATGTCACAGTTTTAAAGAATTCAATTTTTACTTAATATACATATAGATTTTTTACTACTGAAATTTGATTATTACATAGGTTGACTTCGGAAAATTTTTTGACACGCAATGATTAAGACCGTTCGCTTCACAGCCTTTTAACACGATTTTTCTCGTCAATAAACGAATAATTATTTTTAAAGTTTTAATTGTTAACAACTATCTAATTAAATTTATAGTTTGATTACGCATACATTTCGACTATTTGTTAAAGGATTTTTTGGACTTTCAACTTGATGTGGCTTCTTAATAACTCCATGTAATTTGTATACTATAATTATTAATATTAAGAAAGTAAAAACGACCGCTATAATTTAAATCAATAGAGAGGATAAATTTCATAATAAAAATGCTGTAATTATAAATTAATGTTAATCTTATGATGTTAAACTTCCTTTTAATTTATTTCATTTCTCGACGGATTTTTTGTGTAACGGGATTATTATGATGAATGACAGTTAATTAGAGGGATTTATTTGATTGATTGAAAAAGTCTCTGTAAAGCACGAAACGTCCCAGTTATTTTGACGGAATATTAAACTATAATATTTAGAATCCTGTTGTTCGGTTATTGGCTCTTGTTTTATCTAAATCTAAGACATACGAGCTTTATCTACTTATATATTTTTTAATTTATACATATTAAAATTATTGCAATATTAAAAAAATAAAATTTTTTACATTATCTCATGACGAAAGAGACCACCACCTTTTCGCAGTTTTCGTTGAGCAACAATATGTACGTAATCTATTCGTAAAAGTGAAATACACAGAACTGTGATTGCAAAAAATTGTCCTTTAATTTTATTATATGTATTTTACAAGACATTTATACTACGTTTACGCGAGCGTTACTTCTGTAGTAACTTTTACGATATATCACTCGTTTACGCGGAGTAAATTATCGTAAGTTACTACAGAAGTAACGCTCGCCTGAACGTAGTAATAGTAACTTGTGCCAATGTCAAATAGCTAATGAAATAAAATTGCTTAAAGTTTCTGTGTGTGCATAATCTATCAAGCCGGTAGAAGCAATTTTCTAATAGTAAACGTGAACGAGCGAGTAAGACGATCGGCTAGAATGCTGAAGGTCACAAGTTCGAGTCTTGGTTTTTTTCTAACTTTTTTTGCATTTTTATTTTTTTAGGCAAATGAGTTGTTATGTAATACATATAAACTAAGAAAATTATTTGACAATTATTAAAATTATTTGCATATTTTCTAAGAACTTTAAGAAAGTTAACGATTTGCTCATAAAAAAATAAGAAATTATTTTCAAATTGCAAAATAAGTTTTTTTATTATTATATAACAACAATAGTATTGTTCAATAATCCTCGGCCTTGGCTTCATATACGTATTATATATATATATATATATATATATATATATATATATATATATAATACGTATATATATATAATCAATAAATATCACAAGTAATTAATAAGTACGACAAGACCTATTACATATATGTGCGCGCGCGCGCGAGCGCCAGCGCCGAGCAAAGAAGCCTAGCACGATTCTCGCCGGCTCGCGGCTGACCAAGCATCGAGCATATGACATCACTGCGCTGAAATCTGGCATCACTGCAAATTTAGTCCAGATTCGCACCAGGGGCAAAGTCTGTAGGTAAAATCGGGTATATTTAGTCCGGACTCGCACCAGGGGCAAAGTCTGTAATGTGATTTAGCCCGGACTCAAACCTAGGGGCAAAGTCTGTCGGTAAGGGGCAAAGTGTGTTGGTACGCAAGGCACGGAACGGCTGGTCTCGACTTTTGAGGGGCCATTGGCTATCTGTCTATTAATCTGTGCTACGACCATGCCCTGCGGCCACACGCGCATGCTCAGTGGCCGCACGCGCATGCAAGAGGTCACGTGACAACTGTTTGGTTGGTAAGTCAGAAGTGTAATATAATTCGAAATGATATTCTTTCGGCGTATAGATTAGTGACGCTTTAAAAGTATTTAAGTGTTTAAAGCACGTCAACTAACCTATGTAGGTTAGTGACGCGCTTTAAAAGTATTTAACTGCAACTGTTTAATGATTTTCATTAAAGCAGGACACACACACACGTGTGTATGTCCTGCTTTATAGAAGTTGTGATTTTCGTTAAAGCAGGGCACACACACGTGTGCATATGACCTGCTTTATAGAAGTTGTGATTTTCGTTTAAAGCAGGGCACACATGTGTGTGCACACACACGTGTGTATACCCTGCTTTATAGAAGTTGTGATTTTCGTTTAAAGCAGGGCACACACACGTGTGTGTTTAACGAAAATCACAATTTTTAATAAGTGCTGGTCTACAACCTTGCTTTAAAGGGTATTTAAGCTCTAAGCCGTAAGAAATTAACCAATCACAATCAAGTATTTTTCTCACATTTCATTGTGATTGGTCAATTTCTTACGGCTTACAGCTTAAATATTATTTAAAGCAAGGTTGTAGACCAGCACTAAAGCAGGACACGTGTGTGTGTGCCCTGCTTTAATAAAAATCATTAAACTGCAGTTAAATACTTTTAAAGCGCGTCAACTAAACACTTAAATACTTTTAAAGCGTCACTAATCTACGCTGAAAGACTATCATTTCGAATTATGTTACACTTTTGACTTACCAACCAAACAGTTGTCACGTGATCTGCTGCATGCGCGTGCGGCCACTGAGCATGCGCGTGTGGCCGCAAGGCATGGTCGTAGTCGCTGCATCTTGTCCAATCTCGTCGGTATGACAGGAATCATAACCTGGGGTCGATTCTGTAACTTTTTTGTAGTGAAAATGCGACTTAGCGCGATTCAGTAATTTTTATCATGGTGGAAATGCGAGCCATCTCACGGGAGTTTATTCGGCAAGAAATTTCTTGTCGAATGGTGAGATCTGACAGAGAGAGACTGAGAATAGAGCGAGAGAGAAACTATCGGACTGTCGTGACGCACTTTTGTGATGGTTTAAGGTTAAGCGTTAGGTTTCGTCGTTTCGTGCAAAGCGAAAGTAAAAAGTGAAAAATGGCAATATACGGGGCTGCTATTTTACTACTTGGTGACGAAGAAGATGATGATTTGGAACCACGCAATCATGTAATGAGAATCCAACGAAAGATTCTTAGAGACGTATCCGATCCATTCTCCGTCCCTGATAATGAATTTCGTAGACTGTACAGGTAAATATTTTTATATTTAAAATCATTAACAGCAAAGGTTTTACGTTGCAGTGTGTGATTTCATGCTTTGTATATGTTTTAGACTAACAAAGGAAACAAGTCGTATGCTAGTCGAAGAATGTGCACCATTTATGCCTCAGAAGTCACGAATAACTGCGATACCTGATGAATTGCAGGTGAATATATTTTAAATTTCTCATTTATGTAGCGTCATTAAATTCTTAATGATTTCTCTAACCTTGATTACATGTGTTATTTCATTTAGATTCTAGCATCGTTAAGCTTCTTTGCATCGGGTTCTTATCAAAGAAGAGTGGGCCAGGATTTTTTAACGTGCATGTCTCAAACTTCAATAAGCCGTTCTCTTCGCGCAGTTGTAAATGCACTAAATGCTATGATGGACAATTACATTCGTTTTCCAGTAACCGCTGACAGGATTCAAAATATCAAACAAGGGTAATGATAGTGTGTGTGTGTGTGTGTGTGTGTGTGTGTGTGTGTGTGTGCGCGTGTGTGCGCGTGTGTGTGCGTGTGTGTGCATGTGTGTGTGGTTTTTAGGACCATTCCAGAATAGGTTGCAAATGCCCGTTGCCAGTTGCGAAGGATGTAATAACACTTTTCCAGTGGTAGTTGCTATCCTTCGCAATTGGCAATGGGGCATTTGCAAGCTATTTTGGAATGGTCCTTAAGGATAAAAATATTATTCTATTAAAATAGGCCTGTTTATTTTAGCTGAAATGTTTGTACAGTTTATCTTTTCTTTTTTTCTCTAATTTGAAGAAAATAAAAGAAAAGATGAACTGTGCAAGAAGTTCAGCTAAAATAAACAGGCCTATATACATATATATAATAACTTTTTTTCTAGATTTTTCGAAAAAGGTGGTTTTCCAGGGGTAATTGGAGCAATAGATGGGACACATATTGCCATTTTTCCACCCGAAGCTGAGAGGGAATATTTATTTATTAATAGAAAGTTATACCATTCATTAAATGTGTTAGCTGTAAGTATATAAGTATTCTGTAATGCTAAAATATATAGAAAATATAATATAATACTAATAATACATAATAAATTACTAAATAATGTGATGTGATTTCAGATTTGTGATTCCAACTGCGAAATTCTTGCTGTAAATAGTGCCCATGGTGGCCGAACACATGATGCTCGAGTGTTACGATCATCGAGAATATTTGCTCATTTAGAACGGAAACACAGAGAGGGTGAAATAGATTCATGGCTTTTAGGTAAGAAATTATATTGTCCAGTAATAATATTGCTGTACAAAAATAATCGTATGCATGCTTTACTGAATTTTTTAAATAGTATTTTTTATTTTCTTTATTTCCCTTTTCTTCTTCTTTTCTACAACTGTCAAAAAAAGCTGTGTTGGTTAAAAACTTACATTGTAGATTTATTATGATTATTTTAGTTTTAATAATTGTAAGAGAAAAATATTCTTTAATTGTACGTTTTAGGTGATTCTGCTTACCCTCTTTTACCATTTTTGCTGACGCCGAAGCTAAATGAAGTGGAAGGAACTCCAGGCGCTAGGTACACAGAACATCATGTCCGGACTCGTGTGTCTATAGAGCGATGTTTTGGCATTTTAAAAGGTCGTTGGCGTTGTTTACGAAAGGAAAGAGCTTTACACTATCGTCCACAATTCGCTGGTATTTTACTTTTTAATGTCTTTTATTATTTCATAGTTTTCTTTAGTCTCGGGGTACTTTCCGATTCACGCATGATGCGCATGATGCATCATTTATCCTTGTTTAACATTCGGTGTACAACAAGGATAAATGATGCATCATGCGCATCATGCATGAATCGGAAAGTACCCTCGGTCTACAATAAATGTTTTAAGCTTTAAGCCTTAAGAAATTGATCAATCACAATCGAATTTGAAGGGAATAATTGACTGTGATCGGTCAATTTCTTAAGGCTTGTAAGACTTAAGACACAAGACAGTATTGTGTGTTACTAAAAACAAAGATTTAAAGCATAAAATATTGTCTTAAAATTATAAAGTCAACCATTTTGCTCAGTCCCTTATTCCGAATGTAGGTTACAAGTTGCTATTTTATAATTGTACTATTTATTGCGATGTATAGAGGACAGTTCCCTATTATGAGATAAGATTCTAATATGAGATATGTGATATGATTTCATAATGTGTCCTATATGGGGACATATATGAGGGTCTATAAGTTTAGCAGACACTCCGCTATCTTACAGCATCTTATCTCATAATTAGGGGACTTTCCTCTATTAATTAATAAAATATTTTTTTCTCATACTTACAGCTCTCATCGTCAATGCTTGTTGCGTTCTGCATAATATGGCAATCAGATGGGGGATTCCATACGATGAAATACATCTGGATGAATTGGACATTGCACCACCGATACCATATAATGGTGTTAACGAAGAAAATGGAGAACAAACTCGAAATCGAGTGATCCAGTGGTATTTTTCTAATTAATCTTTCTCGATGTTGTCATCTGATTGTATCTTTTTAAATGCAAATGTATTATATTGCGATATTTTCTGAGCGATTGAAACGTTTCTTATAGTTTTTAACGTTTTTGTCATTAACTTTTATATTTACTAAGAGTAATTTTAAGGTGTTTGTTAAACATTTTTTGAACAATGCTAATTTCTTGTATTTAATCAGGTTAATTGTAAGATCGATGAAATATGAAGCAAAGTCATAATTGTTCTTGAATTTAAATTGTAAAAGAAATAATATTTGTAAACACATTACTGTGATAAAATATATGTTTATATTTTCGTAACAAATAATATTTGTGAACACATAATATTACAATATTATTTGTAAACACATAAATAATATTTGTAAACACATTATTGTGTGATAAAATATATGTTTATATTTTTATAACAAATACGCGTGTACTTTATTCCTTTATTCTAAATATTGCGGAGCGTAGGACCGACATTAACATTCGTTAAATCATCCACCTTTTTATCTAACGATATCAGAAGTTCAATATGTTCCTGGTGAGCTTTTTTCTTAAATGTTAAATCTTCTTTGGTTATGGCCATTTTTTCCTCTTTTAGTTGCAATAATCGTTCCTGAATATGAGAATAATCCGAGGTATGCTGTTCCAACAAACGTTTTACATCTTGCTTCTTAAATTTCTTGTTACCGGTATCTGAAGAAATTAATTTAATAATATTATGATTAATTTATTGTTGAAGACCGCAACAATATTTTATTTTATTTTTTCGACCTTCTGAAATTCTATTATTAAAGGAAATAATAAATTATTCTCTTCAATAATAGAATTTCGGAAGGTTGAAAAAATAAAATAAAATATTGTTGCTATTACACGAGTCGTCATTAGTAATTAATTTTAGTTACCTCTATCAGAATATCTCCCCTTGCTTTTTGGAGTCTCCATATTCTCTACAGAAGCGAGTACATTGAAGGATTTCTGAAACATAGCAAAATATCTTTATTGTAAATACAAGGAATAAACACATCGTGCAGAGAAGAAAACATCATACATCATTATTTATTGGAAGATTCTCTGCGTCGCCTATCACGTCACTATGGGGGTGTTTCTGAAATTTATTAAGATAACAAAAATTAATATTATCATTTTAAAACTCTAAAATAGTAAAATAACATTACCTCAACATTACTCTGCCAGGAGGATCTTGCTGCATCTTGCAGTCCACAGGAGCCCGAAGTCTTCAGGTCGTCAACGTTTATCACGTCACTATGGGGGTGTTTCTGAAATTTATTATGATAACAAAATTAATATTATCATTTACAAACTCTAAAATAGTAAAATAACATTACCTCAACATTACTCTGCCAGGAGGATCTTGCTGCATCTTGCAGTCCACAGGAGCCCGAAGTCTTCAGGTCGTCAACGTTTATCACGTCACTATGGGGGTGTTTCTGAAATTTATTATGATAACAAAATTAATATTATCATTTACAAACTCTAAAATAGTAAAATAACATTACCTCAACATTACTCTGCCAGGAAGACCCTACAACGTTACTCAGCCAGGAGGATCTTTGTGATTCATTTAGTGTCGGTCTTATCTGAATAAAAACAATAAAAATAAACTATTATCGTCAATATTACTTTTTCTTTGGAAACGTCATACATCCCGCTGACCAGTGCCAGAAATGGGATTGCGAGTCACCGAAAGCCGAGCAGTGGGGATACGAACACGACGAGAAAGCACGTACGTGAGCACTCTGAGTGGCTCCGAGCGTACACGTATGTGCTTTGTCTTTGTGTACGTATCTCCCATTACCTGGGGCTCGCGATTCCATTTCTGACGGCACTGCCGCTGACTTCTGGTGTCAAAAAATCCAATAAAGCATTTTTTAATTTAAAAATTCTATAAAACAATAGAACAGTAGGAGAGGGTAGAATGTAAGAAAAAAGGGGAAGGGACGCAGAAGGAGGCAGAAAGAAAAGAGAGCGAAGAGAGTGAGAAGACGAGGAGGCTGAATGAGAGGGTAAAGAGGTTGGAGGAGGAGAAGGAGCAAAGAGAGAGAAGGAAGAGGAATGTGGTTTGGAGGAGGTTGGATGGGGGGGACGCAGAAGAAAGGAGGGGTCTGAGGTAAAGGGTGGCGGAGAAGGTGCTGGGCAAGGTACCAAAGATCAGAAGGGTTTGGGAAAGGAGAGGGGAGGGAGAGAGAGAGAGAGGTGTTGATTGTGGAGATAGAGGATGAGAAAGAGAGAGCGGAGCTGTTAGGGAGGTATGGAGAATTTAGGCAGAGGTGGGGGATAGGAGTAGACGAGGAGAGAAAAGCGTCCATGGAGGAGAGAAAAGCGAGGTGGAGGTTGTTGGAGAAGGCAAAGGAAGAGAGAGAAAGGGGTAGGAGAACAAGGGTGGAAAACTGGAGAATTTGGGTGGAAGGAAAGGAGATTGTGTGGAACGAGGGTGAAGGGAAATGGGAGGAGAGATAAGGGTAGGGAGGGGCTGGGTAGGATAGGAGGCCGAAAGAGTGCAGAGAGGGGAAGGAAGAAGGCGTGGAAGGGAGGGAGGGAAAAAGATTGTAAAAGGCCGAAATCGTCAGGTCGGGGCAAGGAGCTTTTGTAAGAGGTTTGGGAACGTTCCTCACAAAAACGCCTTGTAAACCCTGCGGGGACAAACAATACAATAGAACAGTAAAACAATATATTACCTCATCATTGCTCTGCCAGGAAGAGGCCGCATCTTGAGGTTCCTGGGAACGCGAAGTCTTCCAGGTCGGCAAATTGTTTAAGGTCTTTAAACTCTGGGAGGTCTGCAAACTCTGTGTGCGTTGTGGTTTATTTAAAGTAGGCCTTATCTTTGTAAATGAAAACGAACTATCGTCAATAGTTCCTCCTTCGGGAATGTCAGACATCCCGCTGGCTTCGGGTGTCAGAAATTCTAATAAATTGTCTTCGGAGGGACTTGTATCTAAAGTTTTTGGTGGTCCTCCTCCAGTACCACCTGCGTAACTCTTATATGTAGCCACTCTTTTTAATAAATTAGACTTCCAATCACGCCATGTCTGTAACAAAGAAATAATAACCATTAATGCCATATTATTAGTAAAATGAGATTCGTAGTATCATTAATAACACTAAAGCATCA
The DNA here is from genome assembly GCA_030770255.1 of Temnothorax ravouxi. NCBI lineage: Eukaryota > Metazoa > Arthropoda > Insecta > Hymenoptera > Formicidae > Temnothorax > Temnothorax ravouxi. The sequence goes on from JASTWP010000535.1 coordinate 18,977, forward strand.
TAAACATTCCGGACATAAATAGATATCCATAGGATATCGTGTGCTATCTGGGATTAATGTAGGTATATATTTACCTTTGCCCATTCTTTTGACGACTTTTGAGGACCAGAGCCTGCAGAATTGAGAATTGTGGTTAACTCTTCCCATAATTCATCCTATAAAAAAATATACATATTGTGTTTATTTTTACTTTTTATTTACAAATATGGTATATATACTGCATATATATTTACCATAAATATTATTATTTATATTATTTAGCGTCTATAAAGATTTTATTTAATAAAAAAGCAACTTGTAAAATAACTTACTAATTTTCTTTTATTTTCACGGTTATACCGCAATCTGCCTCTTCCGAAATCGGGATGAGACCGCATAAAATTAATGAGCATTTGCTTTTGCTTCTCCGTCACATTCATTTTTACACTTGATTACACAAGAAAACTCGCAACAGTAATAGTAACAGTCACAGGGGAGCCGTATCCTTGGATTTTCAAATATTCGTGATATATTTCACGTATAGTCCCTGATAAAACATTTTTCCCCATACTAGCAAATCTAGTGATTTCGTACGTTCACTTCAACGTTACAGAATCAGGCGACCAAACTCACGCAAACTCATGTAACATGAAAGTGTGAGAAGTGAGTGAGCTCACTTGAATTACAGAATCGTCCTGTCAACTTTAACCGTTAATATCTCGCTTCGCGGGGCAGAGCGACACTTTTTTCTGCCAGATTCGGTCGTTTCGTGCAAAAACGCGTCGATTAAGCCCAAGTTGAACGAAATCGATGAGGAGGCCACTATTCTTCAGATTTACCAATAAAATATTACAAACATTAGAAAATGTTTATATTGCACCTTTTCAGGAGATTACTTTCTAACAATAAATCAGATGGGTATATATTTAGAATACGGGCCTGAACGCAAATATAGATAAAATTATGTTCAATCGACGCGTTTTTGCACAAAATGAAAGAATCTGGCAGATAAAGGCGGCGGTCTGCCTTGCAAAGCGAGATATTAATCGTTAAAATTGACGACTATTTGGGTTAGAAAATCTGACATATCGACGAAATGCAGCGATACGAGCATGCGCTTTGGCCACTTGCGCATGCGCTGTGGCCACAATCACGTAATTTTAAAGAAATGAAGCGCGCCAATATATCCTATTACGTACTCGTAACTGTCAGATTTGACAAAAATTATTTAACATGTTATTGTTTGATTTTATCCAACTAATGGCAAAAAAAGAAGATTTAGTGGATTACCTGATCCAACACGGTGTGTTGCCATCAGAAATTAATTGTGAGAAGTGTGGTGAAAAATTAATCGTCAACAAAGAGACATTGCTGTTTCGATGTCGAAAAACAGTTCCCATAACATCGTCACAAAAAAAGAAACGTGTCTCCAAACAATGCGATTACAAAAAAAGTGCCAAAGTAGGCACTTGGTTTGGGAATAGCAATTTGGAACTCGCTACAATCTGCAAAATTATAGCGAGTTTCTTTATGCTACGTCCCCCTCGACAGGAAGACCTCGAAGAAGAGCTTGGGATTTCTTCCAGCACGGTTGTCGACTGGTTCAGTTTTTGCCGTGAGGTAATATTTTAATATTGTACACTAACTATATATATATAACGAAAATCACAACTTCTATAAAGCAGGGCATACACACGTGTGTGTGCCCTGCTTTAACGAAAATCACAACTTTTATAAAGCAGGGTACGCACACACGTGTGTGTGCCCTGCTTTAACGAAAATCACAACTTTTATAAAGCAGGGTACGCACACACGTGTGTGTGCTCTGCTTTAACGAAAATCACAACTTTTATAAAGCAGGGTACACACACACGTGTATGTGCCCTGTTTTAACGAAAATCACAACTTCTATTTCACTTCTATTTCGCGTGCACGAAGCATGTGCATGTGGTCGCGGGACATGTTCAATGTATACATATATCAATATATTATTTTTTTTTAAATATTCACAGGTCTGTGCATACTGGGCCGATAAGTGTAGTGCGAAACTAGGAGGCCCAGGACGCACTGTTGAAATCGACGAGGCAAAAATTGGCCATCGGAAATACAACCGTGGTCGTCTCTTGAAAGGCAATTGGATATTTGGCGGATACGAGCGAGAGTCGAAAAAGATATTTATTGTGCCAGTAGAAGATCGAACGGAGGAAACACTCCTGGCATGCATTAAGGAGTGGATCATACCAGGAACGACAATTGTTTCAGATTGTTGGAAGTTCTATAATTGTCTTAACAGTGAGGGCTTCCAACATCTGACAGTTAATCATACGTACAACTTCGTCGATCCAGATACTGGTAAATAATGCTACGTAATTATAGTTACAATAAAAAAAATGCAAAAAAAGAGCCTAGACGTACGCTTTTATATATTTTTTTACAGGCGCTCATACTCAGCACATTGAGCGTGTTTGGAGAGAAGTTCGAGCAAATATTCCAAAGTATGAAACTCGATCGTACCATGTCGAGGGATATTTATTCAAATTTCTATTCAAACACGCTCATCCTAGGGCTGAGAGGCTAGACAACTTTTTTGATGTCATCGCTCAGATGTATCCTCCATTGTCCACTGCCGAGGCCGAGCAATCCCAATAAACGACATTTCGAGACACGTTTCAATATCGAAACAAGACTTTGTTCACACTTCTCACAATTATATATATTAATTAAAATACACCGCGTTATAAATAACATAAGCTTAATATATTTTCATATCTATTGAATTAATAGCATGTGTTTTTCATATATATTATACATTCTATATATTTGTTATTATAATAAATAATACTATAAATAAATAAATAATAATAAATAATGTGTGTGCCCTGCTTTAACAAAAATCACAACTTCTATAAAGCAGGACATACACACGTGTGTGTGTGCCCTGCTTTAACGAAAATCACAACTTTTATAAAGCAGGACATACACACGTGTGTGTGTGCCCTGCTTTAACGAAAATCACAACTTCTATAAAGCAGGACATACACACGTGTGTGTGTGTGCCCTGCTTTAACAAAAATCACAACTTCTATAAAGCAGGACATACACACGTGTGTGTGTGCCCTGCTTTAACAAAAATCACAACTTCTATAAAGCAGGACATACACACGTGTGTGTGTGCCCTGCTTTAACGAAAATCACAATTTCTATAAAGCAGGGCATACACACGTGTGTGTGTGCCCTGCTTTAACGAAAATCATTAAACAGTTAAATACTTTTAAAGCGCGTTACTAACCTACATAGGTTAGTTGACGCGCTTTAAACACTTAAATACTTTTAAAGCGTCACTAATCTATACGCCGAAAGAATATATAATATCATTTCGAATTATGTTACACTTCTGACTTACCAACTAAATAGTTGTCACGTGATCTGCTGCATGCGCGTGCGGCCACTGAGCATGCGCATATATGGCCGCAGGGCATGTTCGTAGTCGCTACATTTCGTCGGTATGACAGGTCTCATAACCTGATAGTCGTCAACTTTAACCGTTAATATCTCAGTTCGCGAGGCAGACCGCCGCGTTTATCTGCCAGATTCTTTCATTTCGCGCAAAAACGCGTCGATTAAACATAATTTTATCTATATTCGCGTTCAGGCCCGTATTCTAAATAATTACCATCAGATGATTTATAATTCACTGCTTGACCATTTAATTTGTTTGTGGTATTCTTGATTTTACGTTCAGACTTTCTATGTCTTTATTAATATAAAATAATTATATTATTTAAAAATATTTTCAAAAATACATAAATAGATATTAAACAAGTTCAAATTATGTTAGACAAAATCTAATACAAACAAAAATTTACCTCTTTCTTTTTCCTCAATCTTTTTTGTCGTATCGTTTTCAATTTATATAAGGCAATTTTTGGCGTGACTCTGGTATAAGCAACCAAAGGGTACCAAACTGTACCAGAACCAATAGCAGCCACGGATAGCAACTTTGGTACATGTACCAAACCATACCAAACGATCGCCAAAAATCGCCTACAGTAAAAAATATATTTTTCTCGTGAACTTGCGGTTATGCTTGTCATACTGTCATTTTTTTATGGGCTGACGTTAATGCAAGTATGTGCTTATGAAAAGAATGAAGCATGCAATTCACGCGAGCCAATCAGCACTTAGATCAACTATTGCGCCCCTCGTATCTAGAGGCCCTCTACATACAGTCGATCACGGAAAAGTTGCAACACTTTTTTTTTGGATGGGTTTTTTGGATAGCTAATATTTTAATTTGTTTTTCGTAATTCTTTTAGAGCTAATAAATAATTATTAGAGAATAATAATATTTCATATTTATTGCTTTGTCAAATTCTTGAAAGATAAATTAAATTATTTTTTTTTCTTTTTAAGATAATGGACCTTTATGAAGACTTTCACGTCACGCAGCTTCCATTGCTAGAAAGGGAAGTGCGTGGAGTTCAACAGGTCAGGGAACTTTCGGAAAATCTCGTTAAACCGTACAAACCTTAGTATTCTATGTAACAAATGTTTAATAACAATATGAGTTTACACCTAATTCAAGATTTTATACACTTACAACATTGCGCGTTGGAAATTTGTATAAAAAAAGGTACACCTTTAATATACTGCTCGAATGAGATATTTGTTATTGCACCTGTTAATAAATTCAACGTTCAACATTTGCATGCACTTATATACTTGCAATATTCAATTTGTATAATACAAATAAGCTTAAATATATAGCGTTAACACTGCAATTTATTTATTTATTTATATAATGAAACAGAATGCATATTGGAGACAGAATCAATCATTCAATTTTTCTTTGCCGTTATTAAAAATGTATTTATTAAATTACCGCAAGTTCTTAATCTGAACACGTATTCTTGCTTTATCTTTTGGTACCACGGGATAGCTGAATCCAATAACGTAAATTTCCTTTTCTGTAAAAAAAAAAATTATTCTCGTGCAACATAACAGAATAAGTCGTAAAACTTTGATAATATATGGTAGGTGTTGTATATTTTATCATTGATCGTTTATTTCTTTAAAGATTTTATAATTTATATGAAAATATATTCATACCCATCATTTTATCTGCAAATGTTGTTGCTAATTTTACATCACCCAACATAACAGGACAAATAGGATGGTTATCGCCGCTGATAATGAATCCAGCTTTAGTCATCGCATTTCTGAAATGCTCGGTATTGCCTGCTAAACGATCCAACAACTTTGTGCTGTCTGTTATAAGATTTATCACCTGTTAATAATGTATAAAAAGTAATGTTTAAATTAGAAAAATTTAAATAGCACAATAAAAGAGTAATATCACTGCCGATCACTACGCATGCTGCCTGCTGTCCACCGCCTCTCTTCTGATCTTATTATCTGAATCTTATTATCATTGTTAAACTATGTGGTCAAGAAGTATAATTCTGAATGATATATTTAATTATCGTTCAACCTGCAGCTAGTCGTGGGACTTTCCTTGGAAATGGTTCACGGAAGCCATAAATAGATGTATCCACTCATGCTCATCCACTTGTGAACACGCAGAAGAGTGTGCCATATACGTTTGCGCAAGGAGACACAGTTCCTCGTTTCTTTATATTATCTGCAAGAATATATATGATTGTTATTACAGTCTGCATCTTTGTAAAGCAAATCATATCTGACTTATAATTATAAATATATTAGAATATTTATTGCAAAATAAAATTTTCTCTTATTCCAGTCCTTTGGCAAAATTCTACAACGTATAGAAATATATAACAAATCGTTTAGCTCATATTATATCTTAACTAGACAGACTTATCAAACGTCTCAAAATATGTAAAAAAAAATAATAATTTAAGACTTGAAAGTTATTGAAATTACTCTATTTTTTAAATTTAAATATTTTAATTTAAATAAATTTATTTATTTAATTAATTATTTTTGCTTCCTCATAGAGAAAGCTTTGTTTTCGTTAAAAAAAAAAAATTTTTTTGTTTTTCTGAATGTGTTCAAAATGTTCTAAAACGTCGAAAAATTGCAATTTAAAAAAATGTCTGTATGTATGTATGTGTGTGTGTATGTATGTGTGTGTGTATGTGCCAAATTTACCGAAATTTCTATAACTCCAGAACTAATCAAGCAAATCTTAACGAATTATATATGAAATAAGGGTAGAATTTTCCGGGGAGTGCTATAGAGTGTATAGTTTTTCGTTATCTATTTTCTGGAAACCGATTTTTTTAATTCTTTTGCCCGTAAAGAAATGTCCGATTTGTATATGAATCTTTGATTGCGTATAAAGTTGGCTCTAATTAACCATATTTTAAAAAATTATATATGAAATAGGGGTAGAAAAAACCAACGAAGAGATTGGTTTTTTAGTTTTTTCTGCCAAAATGTTGTAAAACGTCGAAATATTGTTTTAGGCAATAAATTTTAAGATTTATTTGATTAGACCCAGCTTTATACGCAATCAAAGGTCCATAATTTTGATTGCATATAAAGCTAAGTCTAATCAACCGAATTTAAAAGAATTATATATGAAATAGGGGTAGAAAAGACCGAAGTAAAAATTCTAATCAACCAAATTTAAAAGAATTATATATGAAATAGGGGTAGAAAAGACCGAAGTAAAAATTGTTTTTTGAGTTTTTGATGCCAATGTGTTGCTTATGTTCGAAAACGTCGAAAAATCGTAGAGTATCATTAAAGGTAGGTTGCAGGCATCACTTCCTCTATGAGGAAGCCAAGTGCAAATTTCTAATTTGCACCATTTTTTTCGAGGTAACAACATAATACATATATACTACTATGCGTGTACTTTTTTTGTGTTGTTTACATTTTTATTATTTTCTCTTTTTTTAAGAATTGATACAGTAAGAAAAGTTTAAGTAATGTCAATTCTTTTAAATAAATGTAGACAATGTTCTTTTAAATAAAGTAGACCATGTCCAGTTTTTTTATTTAATATTTATAATATTATTTTTGCATTTATTATATTATTATGTTATATACATAATATATATATACATATATATCTATATATTATTTATTTATTTATTTATTTATTTATTTAAATTAAAATATCGTAAAAAGTATACGTTATTTAAGATGTCTTGTTCCTACCTGTTATCAGATGTTACGCTGTAAAATGTCTTTTGCTGTGTATACACACCCTGTATATGCTCTTTTGACAGCTGTTTTAACCTCTCACTACAGCTCACTGCTGGTCACGGCAGCTCCCTAGACGCAGTGGCTCGCAGTCTCTAAATATTCGTGCAAAACAATGTGACGCACTACTAGGCGGCCGGTTTGCGCTCGCGCGCAAACCCGGTCGTCGCACGAGCCCGGTTTGTCGTACGGCGCCTTTGCCCGTCGTCGGGATCTCACCGCTCACGGCGGCACGGCGTCTAACGGTCGAACATGAGTTTACGCGAGTTCGATGTCGAGACTCGGAATCGTCTGTAGACGACCTGGCGGGGTGTTGTACTCGGGCTGCGGTCCACTTGACGCTACAAATGCTTCGAAGCATTCCTCTTCTCTTTTCTTTTAATGAAGAAAGAAGGAGAAAAAGAACGCTCCAAAGAATTTGTAGCGTCAAGTGGACCGCAGCCTCGGTAGAGCAGTTACCACGCTGCGATCTGTTGAGACTCAGCCCTCGGCTTGCGTTCCAAAACCCATCCAAAAAAAAAGTGTTGCAACCTTTCCGTGATCGACTGTATGTATTACAACATATACACGCATGAGAATCGAAAATTAATTTTTTTAACGTTGACAGCCTTGCATTCAGAGCTTCGAGCTTCCACTACGTGAAGTCTCTGAGATCAATTCGTAGTTAGCCCAAGTTAGCTCGTTATATGCTGACAGCAATAATTATGATTTAATTATGTTGTCATAGAAAGAGAGAAATAGTTACGTTACAAGAACGTGATATTCGTTTGACATGTCGATTGATCATAGTGGCAAAGGTTATACTCCTCTTCCACAAAGTATAAGCAATACCGATACCGAGGATGAGGAAGAACGTTTAACCCGACCTAACGATATTGTTTACAAGATCGACAATACTACGATAGCGGTGAGACAGTATATATTACACGATAATTATTAGTGTGTGTAAAATATAGTACGGAAATGCACAAGTTAATAAAATTGGTAATTATGAAGGAGAGGGACTTTCTCACTGATTTGGCTGAAACTTCACAATTTTGTGTATTTTGGTGCGTAAAACATGAATCTATAAGTTTAAATTGTTGCTCTCAATTAGGACAAAAGCTATTAAGGTAGTCGTCTCGTCAGGACATGTATTAGATAAAGTTTTCGATTTTGGATTTTATATCAAATTATATGATCAGCTTTGCAGTCGATTTTTTCTGTGGCTCCTTACCGACTATTTACTCTAGAAAATCGATCTCGAAAATCACAAATTTTACATTACTTCATGCACAGACGGCCAGAAAAAGAAGGCTCTATCACGGTTTCAATCACATATTTTCGCATTTTTCGATTAGATGAAGTGAGAAAAAACATTGCTTTTTGTACATTAGATTTCGAAGAATCCGATGCAACCATAAAATATATAGTTTACCGGAGATTTCGCTGCTAATTTTTTAGTTTATTTTAGTGAAAATGCGGTAATCGAGCAGACATTTTTTGGTCGAGGTGAGGTTGGGAAGACTTGGAATCGTCGCTGGCTAATTACTGAAGTTGCAGGTTATGGGGCTCGTATATTTCTTAGCCGAATTGGATAGTGATTGACACCCCTGTCATGCATTTAGAAACCCTTTCTCAGTAATTGTCAAAATTCAATCGACAAGGAGATGTAACCTCACTTGCAACTTTTCTCGACGACTCGCATGATCAGCTGATCAAAACGGAGTCAAATGAGAAAAATCACAGAATTTGGAAAAAGTAACATACTTTGTCACGTATGAAATTTTACACCATAATTCATAAAATTATTTTTCCCTTAGCAAAAATTGCCTGAAATATATTTCTGAACGTGAAAACCTACAAACAGTCACATGACTAGCACGTAGCGAGACGACTACCTTAAGTACTAAAATTGACAGTTACGTGGTTATATAGGATGTCTGTCATTTATTATACTTTGCATTTATAGACTTTTCAATATGCCAATTATTATTTTCTGCTTTAAAAAAAACAATAACTATTTGTATTATCTTTTTATAATCATTTAATTCAATATATTATGGCATATTTAGTACAACAAAACTGCATATTTTCCAAAGAAAATTAATAATTCATATTTTTTGTTAAAGCAGAGTTGGTCCAACTATTCTCTGCTTTAACAAAAAGCAAATTATTTTTTTTTTGAAAAATATACAGTTTTGTTGTACCGAATATGGTTGATTCAACTATTCTCTGCTTCAACAAAAAACATAAATTGTTAATTTTTTTGGAAAATATGCAGTTTCGCTGTACTGAATATGCCATAATATTGTTGCGCCCGTGCTGGACACTCCGTAGAGGAGTCGCGGAAAGCTGCGAAGCGCGTTCCGGAACTCGCGAAAGGAAAGGGAATACAGGAATACTTGGAGAAATGCGTTTATTCAGAACACGGAACGTGTCCGGATTTCAAAAATCCGCCAGACGAAAAATCAATAAACAAACTCCCGTTGTCAAGGAGCGCGCTTCGCAGCTTTCCGCGACTTCTCTACCGAGTGTCGAGCACGGGCGCAACAATATATTGAATTATAAATGGTTAAAAAGGATCAGAAATAGAAATAGAAATAGAGTTATTATGCTTTTTTTCAAGCAGAAAATAATTGGCATATTGAAAAGTCTATAAATACAAAGTATAATAAATGACAAACATCTTAACCACGCAACTGTCAACTTTAGTATTTAATAACTTTTTTCCTAATTGAGAGCGACAATTTTAACTTATAGATTCATATTTTACGCATTAAAATACACAAAATCGTGAAGTTTCAGCCAAATCGGTGAGGAAGCCCCTCTCCTTCATAATTACTATAAAATTATAGATACGTATCATTTTTTGTAAAAAAAAATTAGTTCTAATTTCTTATGTGTAATTTCTATAAAAAATTTTTTAATTTAAAGAATGGTATTAAATATATATATATATATATATATATATTTAACATAAAATATCATAATGATTAAGTTACAAACGTAAATTATTTGATCTGATGTGCATAATAATCCTATTATAAATATATTCTATTTTTTATTATAAATATATTTATATAACATTTGAAATACATTTATATAGACTATAATGTTTAGTGAATATTGTATTTATAATATTTATCTATTTATTGAATACTTACCAAAATTGATATATATCATTTAGGTCAAAATATTGAGTAAATTACATAAATAAATATGTATCTATATAGATGATATTACTTATTATGACCCAGATAGCAAAGCGTGTCTGAGCAAAATCGCGCAAACCTGTGATTGCTTATGATGCTGGCAACTTGCCGTATAATTGCTTCTATTGATTTCAAGTAATTTAATATTTGAAGCAACACGCAGGCGACATTGGATGATATATGTATTGCCAGCAAATTGTCGGCAAGAAAACAGCATCAAATTTACTTTGCGTTGCTAGCAATATGACAGCATTGTGTGATCCTATGAATTATTACAGCAACATGACAGCTACAGCTCGAATTTTGAATCAGACGATTTTAGACCGCAGTATAAGTTGCCAACAAATTGCTGGCAAGTTGCTATACAAAATTGTTATATCGTGAAGGCATCAACTTGCTGACAAATGCAGACTCAGTTGCCACAATTCTGGTAGCAACACATACTATCTTATCGGCAACATGTCAGCAACAATGCAGACACGTCCTAGATAGCCAAGCGTGATATAGCATATTGAGCAAACTAATGTATTGCATGTGTTGTTATATATTTGCTGTAAAATTGCTGACATCAAAATAGAACACGTTACAAATACAGCTACATGACTGCTTATACATGCAATCAGTCGACGCAATTTCGAGACCAAACGGTCTACAATATTGGTATGTTATGTTGTCTGCAACATAACAGCAATGAATGATTCGTCGTTCCATCTTGAGCATCATAGCGCAAACATGATGGCAACATGATGGCGCGCGCGCGCGCGCACACACACATATATCTATATATATAAGTCACGTCTGTCTGTCTGTATGTACGCGAACTACTCATTCGTTAGTGGACCATTACCAAAAGTATATGAAATAGGGGTAGAATTTTCGGGGGATGAAAATGTCGCGGCCAATTTTTTGCTACCAATTTTCTGAAAACTTATTTTTCTAATTCTTCTAATTTTTTGGGAAATAATGGACCGAATTTTAAAGAATTATATATGAAATAGGGGTAGAATTTTCCGGGGAGTGCTATAAAATGTATACTTTTTTGTTACCGATCTTTTTGGAAGCCGGTTACAAAATTTTTCCAATTTTTCGGAAATTAATTGACCGAATCTTAAAGAATTATATGAAGTAGAGGTAGAATTTTCTAGGGAGTGCTATAAAGTGTATTATTTTTTGTTACCGATCTTTTTGGAAGTCGGTTACAAAATTTTTCCAATTTTTCGAAAATTAATTGACCGAATCTTACAGAATTATATGAAGTAGGGGTAGAATTTCCCGGGGATTGCCATAAAGTGTATAATTTTTCGTTACCGATCTTTTGGGAAATCGGTATCAGAAAAATTTCCAATTTTTCGGAAATTAATTGACCGAATCTCAAACAATTGTATATGAAATAGAGGTAAAATTTTTTAGGGAGTGCTATAAAGTGTATTATTTTTCGTTACCGATCTTTTTGGAAACCGGTTACAAAATTTTTCCAATTTTTCGGGAAATAATTGAATCTTAAAGAATTACATATGAAATAAAGGTAGAATTTCCCCGGGATTGCTATAAAGTGTAGAGGAAAGTATTATGAGATAGGCTCCTAATATGCGACAGCATTAGGAACATCCTCCGACAGAGGAAAAGAAGAAAGAAAAGAAGGAGGATAATAAGGAGAAAAAGAAGAAAAAGAAGAAGCGGAAACAAGACGGAGATCCCTCCCAGAGATATCCTTGCACTGGGGACGATGGAAAATGTTCAAAAGGTTTTCCAAAAGAGTTTCGTGAAGAAACTAATGCTAATGTAAATGGATATCCTATGTATCAACGAAGGAATTTTGAGAAAAAATACATCGTCAGAGGCAAAGAAATTGATAATCGATGGGTAGTACCATATTCACCATATTTAATTATGAAATATGATCGACATATCAAGGAAGTAAAAAATAATAGAAGGAAGTAAAAAATGTTTTACAAAAAATGTAATATACAGAGAAATTTTATAAATTTAGAATTATAAAATTGTATAAGTGAGTAATATAATAATTAAAATGTTAATAAAATATATATTTAAAAATTTTTATATAAATTATATAAAAAATTATAAATATTAAAATTGTAAAAGTAATTTTATAAATAATAATTAATCGCAAACTACTTCCACATTTATGGGCCGATTCTCTCGAATTTGGTACCAAAATACAAACTTTTCGGGAATGAAAATGTCGCGACTTTTTTTTGTTTTACGCCTCTCCCCCCTACTCATCCACGCACAAAACATACACACCTAACGCGCGCGGGCTCAGAATCTATTACTTCGAAAATCGGTTTTTTAAATTTTTCAGAGAGAGAGAGAGAGAGAGAGAGAGTGATATGTGAAATTGTCAACTTATAAAGTTGTCTTTAAATAAACGTGAAATATACTTTATAGAATTCTAGCGTTTCGGCCCGCGCTTCGCGCGAGAATTATCATATCATACTATTATATAAAACGCTACTGTTTGTCTGTCTGTCCGTCCGTCCGTCTGTCCGCGAACTACTCATTCGTTAGCGGATCGAATCTTTACCAAAAGTATATGAAGTAGGGGTAGAATTTCCCGGGGAGTGCCATAACGTGTATAGTTTTTTGTTACCGATTTTTTTGGAAGCCGGTATTAAAAATTTTTCCAATTTTTCGGGAATTAATCGACCGAATCGCAAAAAGTTGTATATGAAGTAGGGGTAGAATTTTCCGGGAATTGCCATGATGTGTACGGTTTTTGTTACCGATCTTTTTGGAAACCGGTTTTTTTAATTTTTCGGGAAATAATTGATCGAATCTCTTCGTTAGTGGACCAAAAGTATATGAAATAGTTGTAGAATTTCCCGGGGAGTGCCATGATGTGTATAGTTTTTCGTTACCAATTTTTTGGAAATCGGTTTTAAAAATTTTTCAAATTTTTCTCACAGAATTATAGATTAAACAGGGGTAGAATTTTCCGGGGAGTATCATGATGTGTATAGTTTTTCGTTACCGATTTTCTGGAAACCGGTTTTTTAAATTTTTCAGAGGGAGAGAGAGAGAGAGATAGAGAAAGAGAGAGAGAGAGAGAGAGAGAGAGAGAGAGAGAAAGTGATGTGTGAATGAATTGAATGTATTTTTCGTCTGATTTACTTGACATCGTCGAATACTATAGTATATTTCACGTTTATTTCATGTTTTCTTAGTGTGTAAATATACTGTATATTTCACGTTTATTTAAAGACAACTTTATAAGTTGACAATTTTACATATCACTCTCTCTCTCTCTCTCTCTCTCTCTCTGTCTCCCTCTCTGAAAAATTTAAAAAACCGATTTTCGAAGTAATAGATTCTGAGCCCGCGCGAAGCGCGGGCCAAGCATCTAGTATATATATACGTATATATATACGTATATATATACGTATGTATATATATGGGGCGTTCCACGCCAAATCGGATACCATTGGGCTTTTGCATCTCCGATTTTTTTGAAAATTTTGTATGTATAGTATTAGTTAAAAGAGGCCTCCATGATTTTTTTCAAATTTTTTTGTCAAACTGTTTTCAAAATACCGATTTTTGAAAAATTACGTTACTTTTTTTTTAAACGCCCATAACTTTACGAAAAATGGGCCAAATAAAACGTTTTTTTTTTTCAAAATGTTTGTATTTAAACACTTTTGATAAAAAATATCAAAAAAATTTTTCAAACTGTATTTCTATAAGATTTTCAAATTTTTAACACAAATTGTTGATTTACAAAAAACACGTATTGATCGATTTTCTTCAAAATTTTTTGTAAAAAACTCATCGATTCCACAAATTTTAAGCCTAAATTCATAATGGGATAATGACGGGATCTATTTTTTTTTATTTTTTTATTTCCATCTTTTATTTATCCGTGCTGAAAAATATATATAAATCTTTTTTTCAGGCTTATTGGCAACAGTCATTGTTATTTATTTAAAAAAACATAGATCTTCATCATTTAATAAACAAATAATCGATAATTTTTATTTGAATATACTACAATATATGATTAGTGCTTTAATATGTATTTGATTATTTTTTAGTCAGCACTTATAGTTAGCACATTGAAAATGTGCAAATTTTTGAATAAATACATTAACCAAATTCTTTTAAAATGGACTTTGTCTTTCAAATATTGACTAAAAAATAATCAAATACATATTAAAGCACTAATCATATATTGTAGTAAATAATAAGAATAAAGAATGGGGATAATGATTCCCTTTTCGGGATACATGGCGTTTTTAAGGAACGTACCCAAACCTTTAACCGCCCTCTATTCATTCACTTCCTCTTTAATTTTCTTCCTCCTTTTTGGACCAACTGTTTAACGTCTCTTTCCGAAAGACGGACATATAATATATTGTAGTATATTCAAATAATTATTATCGATCATTTGTTTATTAAATGATAAAAATATATGTATTTTTTTAATAAATAACAATGACTGTTGCCGATAAGCCTGAAAAAAAAAATTTATATATTTTTTTCAGCACGGCTAAATAAAAAATAGAAATTAAAAGATAAAAAAAATAGATCCCGTCATTATCCCATTATGAATTTAGGCTCAAAATTTGTGGAATCAATGATCGTTTTTTACAAAAAATTTTGAAGAAAATCGATCAGTACGTGTTTTTTGTAAATCAATAATTTGTGTTAAAAATTTGAAATTCTTATAGAAATACAGTTTGAAAAATTTTTTAAATATTTTTTATCAAAAGTGTGTTTAAATACGAACATTTAAAAAAAAAAACGTCCCATTTGGCCCATTTTTCGTAAAGTTATGGGCGTTTAAAAAAAAAGTAACGTAATTTTTCAAAAATCAATATTTTGAAAACGGTTTGACAAAAAAATTTGAAAAAAATCATGGAGGCCTCTTTCAACTAATACTATATAACATAAAAAATTTTCAAAAAAATCGGAGATGCAAAAGCCCAATTGTGTCCGATTTGGCGTGGAACGCCCCATATATATATATATATATATATATATATATATACGTAAAAATAAAAAAGTCGAAGTTTGACCCCTCGCGAATTGGCGTGGAATGCCCCATATATATATATGTTACGGGCAAAGTCCGCATGGTGAGCGGACATTGCCCGGTTTGATGTGGGCAAAGTTGACACTGCCCATCCAGCGATGGCAATGTCAGCAACGATTATCACATTGCGGACTTTGCTCGGTTCCAAGTGGGCAATGTCGACAATGCTAAATCTCCGTGGGCTAAGCTGCGCTAAATGGACAGACATTTACATGGAGATTTACCATTGTTGACATTGCCCACAGAGTCCGTAGTATTATATGTTCTCAATTTTTGGGACAGATATTTATGTAATAAAATTACTAGGCGCAAATTTAACAGTATTTATTAGAATATAGATAAAAAACTTAATACAGTTATAGTTTCTCTTTTAAAATAAAATAAATACTTATTGAATTATTATTTAGAATAGGTACTGCAAATATAGAAAAAACTTAACTATTTAAAGCGCGTCATCTAACCTATGTAGGTTAAAAGTATTTAACTGTTTAAAGCGCGTTACTAACCTACATAGGTTAGATGACGCGCTTTAAACAATTAAATACTTTTATAGCGCGTCACTAACTTACATAGGTTAGATGACGCGCTTTAAATACTTAAAATACAAAATATCTGCTTTAATGAAAATCACAACTTCAAAATAATACATTCAATTTTAATTATTTATTGGATTCATATTGATCGGCGTCGATTGAGCATAATTTCATCGATATTAGGGGGTGAGGCCCCTAAACTAAATAAATACCAATGTCGACAATGCTAAATTTCCATAGACTAAGCTGCGCTAAATAGACGGACATTTAGCGCAGCTTAGTCTACGGAATTGTCAACATTGCCCACTTGGAATTGGAACCGAGCAAAGTCCGTAATGTGATAATCGTTGCTGACATTGCCATCGCTGGATGGGCAGTGTTAACTTTGCCCACATCAAACCGGGCAATGTCCGCTAATAAACTACTTTGCCCAGTCGCGTTGTGCAATGCTGACATTGCCCGAGCAATGCCGACACTGCACACCATGCGGACTTTGCCCGTAACATATATATATATATATTCAGAAACGCTACATTTATTATAGAAACGCTCTTACATGAGTATAGTATATGCTCGTAAAGACCTGTTAAAAAACGAGCCGCCATCAAAAATAAAAAAATCAAAGTTTGACCCCTCTCGAATTGGCGTGGAATGCCCTACATATTATATATATATATACTTATATAATATGATTTCCATCCGTTATTGCGTATATGTCTTCAAGCGCTATAAAGTTTTTTAATTATAGGTCGTTGCTAACAAAGTGTTAACAATATGAAATTGTCACACGTTTGTAAAGATTGTGCAAATATCAGATTCGATGATAGCATCCGATGGGTTCTGTTTCTCGTATTTAAAATATGACGAACGATAGTATATGAACGATATATAAATGACGGAACTGCACAACTAATATCAGTTGTATCGTGGAGTCCACTTTTATAATAAAGTGTGGCACACTTTTAGATTGATGTAACCTTATATCAGTACAAAATTACCTTTTTCAAAAAAAGGTAAAAAAAGGCGCCAAGTACACGCGCAATGTATGTTGTAAATCTAAAAATCTTAAATGGTAGTAGCTTTATTTCTTCCTAACAAAATAATTCACAAAATTGCGTTACTTAACTCAACCCAAGTGATATGTATAGTAGCTTTATTTTTTCCTAACAAAATAATTCACAAAATTGCGTTACCTAATTCAACCTAAGTGATACGTATTTCAAAAAAAATGTGAAATCTTTAAATTGCGCCAATTGCAAAGAGAATATACTTTGAAAAATAATTGTTGTGCAACTACTTTTAAAAAATAAAACAAAATTTTGTTACCTAACTCAACCCAAGTGGTACGTATCTTTGTATTCTTGAGAGTCTGTCTATCAACCCAAGTGGTAGTAGTTTTAATTCATCTTGATAAAATTATAATATTACAATTAAAGAATTATTTCAATCACAAAGAATTAAAGAGATAACATTATAAAATAAAAATATTTAATTAAAATAAAATAAATAAATTTTTTTTGTAAAAAACTTGGCGCTGCTTTTTTAAGGTCAACCCAGACAAACTTGCATAGGTGCATAAGCATATGCATAAAGAGATGGATTTGTTCATTTCCTTTTGCACATATGTGTTTACACTTATATTTATGCGCTATGTGCGTTGACCCACGTTTTGTTACACTACGTTGCCATACGAAAGTCTTGTGCAAAGGTTCTAAACCTTAAAAAAGCAGCGCCAAGTTTTTTACAAAAAAAATTTATTTTATTTTAATTAAATATTTTTATTTTATAATGTTATCTTTTTAATTCTTTGTGATTGAAATAATTCTTTAATTGTAATATTATAATTTTATCAAGGTGAATTAAAACTACTACCACTTGGGATGATAGACAGACTCTCAAGAATACAAAAATACATACCACTTGGGTTGAGTTAGGTAACAAAATTTTGTTTTATTTTTTATAAGTAGTTGCACAACAATTATTTTTCAAAGTATATTCTCTTTGCAATTGGCGCAATTTAAAGATTTCACATCTTTTTTGAAATACGTATCACTTAGGTTGAATTAGGTAACGCAATTTTGTGAATTATTTTGTTAGGAAAAAATAAAGCTACTATACATATCACTTGGGTTGAGTTAGGTAACGCAATTTTGTGAATTATTTTGTTAGGAAGAAATAAAGCTACTACCATTTAAGATTTTTAGATTTACAACATACATTGCGCGTGTACTTGGCGCCTTTTTTTACCTTTTTTTGAAAAAGGTAATTTTGTACTGATATCATGCATTTTGTAGTGATAAGCAAGTATCGGCAACAAATTTCCATTTTTTATTTGTTAATTATTCACAAATTGACAATAACAACAAATTAAATTTTTATTAAATTTATATATATATATATATATAAAACCTCTTATTTTTTACAAATATACATATATGTGTATTTATATTCGTATTATATAGAGAATCGCTATAACATTAAATATAATAATAGTTATAATATAGAACTATTGTCTTCTATTTTTGAAATTTTTTAAAATATGTAGATATTAATTAAATACGTATTTATTATATTTAATGTTATTCTTGCAATTCTCTATGTTAAGTGGATATAAATACACATATATCGTATATATATATATGTATATATAATATTAACATGTTTTTTAAATCATGTTTAACTGCAATAATTAAATTATTTATATTAAACCAATTAATAATTTTTAAAATAAAAAATTTATCTGACAACATGACTAATTAAAACACATGAAGAATATATAAAACAATACGAAACTGGAAACAACTGGAACAGATTCGGGTCTGGACTAGTTATTTATTGGTTCGGATTTCTTGACTGCTTGAACAGATCGACTGAGAAAAAATGTATTATGATGGACCATTTTCCCGAAAATATTACATACTGGATCCAACTTGTATCAAATGAATAATACGTGATTATAATCGATATAATTGTATATATTTATTTTTGTACAGTTATTTTTAAGAAATGACAAGAGATGATACATCTAATATTTGTAAATATATTTCTGTTAGATGATCTGATCATAGATTAATATTTTAATACTGTTTCTGATTGTTATCGAAATGAATTAAAGTATAATTTTGTATCTTCATATTGTAATTATTATATTCAAGTCATTAAACTATTCATGTATTTTTATTTTCTCTCAAAATGTTTACGAAAACTTTACTATTTAGTAGAGCTACATAATCGAGTAAATAAATTAAATATTATCACATAACTGAATGAATTAAAATCACAGTCCTTAAAAATACAATGAGCTACAAAATAATATATATAAATATATATATAATCAGCTGTTTGTCATAGCGGACAAACATACAAACATACAAACATACATTCATTTTTATATATATATTTGCCGAAAAATTGGGAAAATTTTGGACACCGGTTCCCAAAAAGATCGGTAACGAAAAACTATACACTCTATAGCACTCCCCGGAAAATTCTACCCCTGTTTCATATATAATTCTTTAAGATTCGGTTGAAAACTGTAGATTTGCATAGCGGACAAACATACAAACATACAAACATACATTCATTTTTATATATATAGAGATAGAGATCAGCTGTTTTATAATGAATCAATTATACGATGAAACAAAGTTATTTATCTGGTTATAATATTTACAGTCCTTGAATCTGTATCCTTTAAACAAAATTGCACATTTTCTGACTGCGGGGATTTTTCGGCATTGTCTTCGTCAGAAGACATCTCAGCTTCATCTTCGTCTTCGTCCAGATTAAATCAGTCTCTTCTGTTTGTTCTTTTCTGTCTGCTTCGCCGCTAGTGCTCTTTCCTTTTCCTGCTCTTTTTCACGTTCCTTCTATCAAAGCATAAAATACACATACAAAAATACAAATTATGAGATAATCAGGATCATAAGAAGATTGTAAGAAATTACTTGTGAGTATCAGGATTCGTGAATGTTCTCTCAATTTAACGGCGGATTTTCTCTTGCATTCCGCGTGACCGACGGTACATGCACATTTCGTGGCATCTAGCCTTAGCATCTTTGTGATATCGTCATCATGCATTAGTATTTTCTTCGTATCCTATCTTCTGAAGAAGCCCATCGAAAATTCTTGATATGTATGACTAGATGACATTCAGAGCACTAGGCTGAAATCTCGCGCGCGCGCGCGCGCACACACACACACACACACACACACACACACACACACACACACATATATATATTTACGGCAAACCGCATGTATAACATCGTGTTATTTTTATAACCTAACCTATTTACGCGAACGTTACTTCTGTAGTAACTTACGATACGATAATTCCTCCGCGTAAACGGGAGATTTCATAGTAACTTATGATCGGAAATCAAGAACCACCGTTGAAAGTAGTGAAAGTTACGTTTCTCTGATTGAGAGACGACGACGTATCTTAATATAAATTACTGTAAGTTACTACAGATGTACTCACTCGCGTAAACATATAGTTCGACAACTTTTACAAGACAGCATATACGTATACGTGTGCAATTTTGGATATACCTTCCTTCTTTTAAACGTAGTAACTGTCACGACGCGGCGACGGTCACGAATGTCAGTACTGTCACACACTATATCAATTTCTTGGTTATCATATACTATGTTTACGCGAATGTTTTACTTTTTACTTTCGTACGTAGTAACTTATACGATAATTCCTCCGCGTAAACGGAGGTTCTGTAGTAACTTATGATAATTCATTCCGCGTAAACGAGTAAATTATCGTAAGTTACTACAGAAGTTAACGCTCGCGTAAACAACTTTTACAAGGCAGCATATACGTACGTGTTTGTACGATTTTGTAGATACACCTTCCTTCTTAAAGATCTCTTGGCATCAGCTCTCTACGGTCAATACTTATATATATTTCACTATCTGTCACGACGCGGCAACGGTCACGACTATCACACACTTATCCTTTTCTAGGTTGTAAAAAACTGTCACGCACTGCGATAGTACACGAGTGCACTCTCGTGTCAAAAATGGGAAAGTGACACACCAGCCGCCATTTTTGTCCGACGTGGACGTTTCTTAAAATAAAAATATTCCACATTTGGACTTTGCATCGCAATTAATATCTTCGCTCGTAGGGCACGTAACGAAAAAATAAAGACTCTTATTTATAAATCAAACCCCAAGCTATCGATCAAGCCTACTTAGAAATTGATCCGTTCACTCGTTATTGAGATCTCAAAATCTCGGGTACTCGCAACTCGTGCGTTTGAGTAAAAGAGTCACGGTGCGTCTCGCTTCGCGCGTACTTGGGGCGAAACACTACCGTGTCTCTTGATTAGTTAATGGTATCTTTATTTTTGAAGACTAATAATAATTAAATAAACACAATACATAAAATGTATATATTATATAACAAATTTGGTTTCTTAATTAATTATAATTTTGTATATAAAAATTTTTATAATCCTCTTATTAAAACGTCATTAAAAGGCTAAAAAGGTCATAAAAATCACGTTTTGCTTCCTCATAGAGAAAGCTTTGTTTTCGTAAAAAAAAATTTTTTTAGCTGCTTTTGCCAATGTGTTTAAAATGTTTTAAGACGTCGAAAAATCACTTTTGTACGAAATGTCTGTGTGTATGTATGTGTGTGTGTGTATGTATGTATGTAACGCTTCTGTTGTCCGTAAATGCTCTAACTTCCGTAATTTTTTAACGTTTTGAAATGTCGTCATCGGTCTGGGACTTATTCCTGTCATTTTTACGTTATTATTACATAATTATAAAAGGATAATTGACGTAACGATTGACCATAAAATGACGTGAAAATCACGTGACGCTGTTGCCTGGGAAGTTGCCCTCAAATTGCAATCAATATGCCGTTAATCGTGGATGACAACGAGTTGTCGTCAAGTTGCTGTCACAAATCATCTCTTCACGGATAACAAATCCATGTGAACATGTTGCTCTCAATTTGCCGCGAAGAGAATTAGAATTCGTGTGAGTTCAACCCGACAGACATAATGCTGTCTCACCTTGTCCCTAGTTTGTCAAAATAGTTGCATCAACGATTGTTGTCAACATGACAGTAAACTCACAGCATTTGGCTATCTGGGGTTGCTATCTGGGGATTACTTATAAATATTTTTATATAAATTTTTATTTTATATCTAATTCTCTTTTGGTTCTCAGGAATTACATTCAAATCATGAAAATGGCTCATTTTATCCACTGGACGAAACATATAATCTGGAGAATAACACAAGAAATAGACAAAACACAATCAAATTTTATCAAGACGTTCCAATAATGGTAATTGAAGGAAACAAGCAAAATGATTTTTGGAAAAGAAAAGATATATCACCAATTAGGCGCTTTGGTTTATTTGTGTCGATATTATTATGCATTATTACAATAGTTATTTTTTTGTATGTATTACCTTGTGACAGTTCAATGGTTTGTTCGTCAATTATTGAATTACATTCGCCTATATCATGGGATAAAACTTTGCAAGATGTAGGTGAGTTCATTATTGTAAGCTATATTGTATTGCTATTTTTTATCTTTATTTCTTAATAGAATAAATAAATGTAAAAATAAATAGATTATTTATTCTATGATATTTGCATTGACAATTAATAGTTATATGACTAAGTATCAAAGCTACTTTTTATACTTTAATAATGTAATTTTATTATATTAACTTTTATAACTTTTTTATTAAATACAGAAATATATGGCCCTATTACTGTAGTACCTGGATCTCCGTATAATTTAATATTTCTTCTTCATGGTGAACAATATAGAAAAAATGATATAAGAGATAAAATCATTCATCAAAGACAGATACCTCCAGAAGGAGGAGGTGTTATATCAATGCAAGGAAATAATGGATTACCATTATGGCTGGTTCCATTAAAACGATTACCTACTATTATAGATTGTACTAGTATTGATATTGATCAATCTGGAAAACCGGATTGCATTGTCGCTGGTGAACAAGGTCTGCTCATTAGCATAGAACCAATTGCTGGAACAATTCATTGGAGTTCCACGACTAACACATTCTCTAAATTACCAGTTATTATACCAGATATTGATGCAGATAATATTGAAGATTTATTAAGTGTAGCAATAGACAATGCAAATGTATCATCCCTGGTTTTTTTATCTGGCAAAACTGGTCAATTATTGGAACGTTATTCAATTAATAATTGCATTTCTATTGATATATATAATCTTGTTTCTAATGGGAATATATCCTATAATTGTTATGATAACAATGCAAAACGTATGTTATTTAAATACTTTCCTATATTTTAGTTTGTAAAATTTTTATTTATGTTATTAAAAAGTGCTTGGTTGTTGCAGATGTGACAAGATTCATATCTTTGAAAGGATTATTTCATAAGTTAAATATAACAAAAATACATAAAAAATTTTCTACGAAATCAGCAGCATTGCCACGATTATTTGAAATAATAAAATCATATGACGATGAATATAGTTGGAGGCCTACTCCTTATCACCATCTGACTGTAGAAAATGAAGGAATATGTCCAGGACAATTTTGCCGTACTAATATAAATCTAACTTTGCAGAGATTAACAAACGAACCAATAACTATATGGGATTATGTGAGTTCGAATACATTTGCATCAAAGCCAGTATTTTTGGTGACTTCGAGTAAACCTTACACTTCTGGATTTGTCATTAAGTTCTGGCAGTGGATGGATTTGCCGTTGAAGTACACAGAGAAAGCACCTGTTATGGAACAAATGCTTATAGAAAGAGTTCTTATAGTTTTTGCAAATTATACATATGTTCAAGCTCTTAATACTAGTCAATGCAATATAATGCAATTGTGTCATAAACTTTACTGTCAACCAAATATAAATTTACGAAAACAATTTACTTCTATCAAAGTCAAGTACATCGATAACAATGAATTTCCAGAACTGATAAGTTATTGGTCTTCATACAGTACAGACTCAATGAAAGCATTAATATCGAAAGTACAAGTTATAAAAATGGATTCCATAATATCTGATTTAATACACGGAAGTGTTTAGTTTTATTGTAACATTTTTATATTTTATATTGAACATATGATTATACTTGCATTCTGTTACTTAATGATAGTTTGTTCTGCGATTGTAAATTATTAGATAAAATGTGTTTTTAAAAACGGATTATCAAATTAACTATTAATCAATTTATTCAAGAGACAAATTTTACTAATTTTTTCTTAATTTTTTAATATTATATTGATACACTTTTTTCATTAATTCTTTATTACGTAAATAGTTTCTAAAATTATATATTTCTTAACTGAAATCAAATTGTGAAAAACGCCAATTATTCTCATATTTTATTATTCATTAACTGTTTTCTTCTCTGTATTTTTTAATTGTACTTAAAATGGTGCCTTGAATCAAACTATATATATATATATTATCTATATTTATCACTATATAAAATGCAAGAAGGTTTTGCATCTTAAACAAATATGTTCTTCGGAAAATTTAAGAACGTTTTATTTTAAAAAATATTAATTTTAATAGGCTCTTACAGCAATGATATCATTTTACAAAGTTTAAATCAAGCATAAACATAAGTTACGTAAATAATTGATAAAATAATTATTTCCTATATGTATTACATAGTATTATGACTTAAATGGTTAATTTTAAATTTTTAATTGATCTGTAATTTAGTCATTGACTAAAATTATATTATCTTAATTCTCTGTACTTTGAATTCAGTATTATTAACTAAGTAATTAACTAATTATCTAATAATTTCGAAAAGAAGTGACTGAATTTATGACAAAGCTAACAAACTGAAATAGTTATACTTAAAACAATTATGTACATGTGATATTTTAATGACTGTATCAAATGTATTATATTAGTAAAATATAATTACCAATTTTTAGTATGGTTAAAGCTACTATTTCTTGACTGCAACTATATTAAATATTAATTTAATTTAAAGTGAGGAAACTTGTGAATATTTTCTTGTATTCTATACGAAATAAATTCTTTTTTCTATATACCATGACATGGATTTTATTGATAAAAACATGTATTGTTTTTTCCGTATATTAATTTACAGATTTTGATTATTTATGTTAAAAAAGCTCATTTTTATTGCAAAATGAATTATACAATTACATATATATATATATATATATATATATATATATATATATATAATATAGTTTGTATAATTTATTTTGGGTAAATATGCAGAATTTGGGCTTTCTCACCGATTTCGTTCAACTTAGGCTTAAACGACGCGTTTTTGTACGAAACGAAAGAATCTGGCAGAAAAAAGCGTCGCTCTGCCCCGCGATGCGAGATATTAATCGTTAAAGTTGACAGGAATCAAGTTATGATTCCTGTCATACCGACGAGCTGTAGCGACTACGAACATGCCCTGTGGCCATATATGCGCATGCTCACTGGCCGCACGCGAATGCAAAAGTGCGCGAATTTGAAACGTATGTATATACTTATATAATGCATATCACTTATTATTGTTAGCTTTCAATGATGAATATATCTTACATAATATATCAAAGCACATGCATGGAGAGGTGCAGTTTAATGATTTTCATTAAAGCAGGGCACACACACGTGTGTATGTCCTGCTTTATAGAAGTTGTGATTTTCGTTTAAAGCAGGGCACACACACACACACACACACTCATGTGTGTAAGTCCTGCTTTATAGAAGTTGTGATTTTCGTTAAAGCAGGGCACACACACACACACCCACACGTGTGTATGTTCTGCTTTATAGTTGTGATTTTCGTTAAAGCAGGGCACACACACGTGTGTATACTCTGCTTTATAAAAGTTGTGATTTTCGTTTAAAGCAGGGCACACACACACACACACACACGTGTGTATGTCCTGCTTTATAGTTGTGATCTTCGTTAAAGCAGGGCACACACACGTGTGTATACTCTGCTTTATAAAAGTTGTGATTTTTGTTAAAGCAGGGCACACACACGTGTGTATACCCTGCTTTATAGAAATTGTGATTTTCGTTAAAGCAGAGCACACACACACACACGTGTGTATGTTCTGCTTTATAGTTGTGATTTTCGTTAAAGCAGGGCACACACACGTGTGTATGTCCTGCTTTATAGAAGTTGTGATTTTCGTTTAAAGCAGGGCACACACACACACACACACACTCATGTGTGTAAGTCCTGCTTTATAGAAGTTGTGATTTTCGTTAAAGCAGGGCACACACACACACACCCACACGTGTGTATGTTCTGCTTTATAGTTGTGATTTTCGTTAAAGCAGGGCACACACACGTGTGTATACTCTGCTTTATAAAAGTTGTGATTTTCGTTTAAAGCAGGGCACACACACACACACACACACGTGTGTATGTCCTGCTTTATAGTTGTGATCTTCGTTAAAGCAGGGCACACACACGTGTGTATACTCTGCTTTATAAAAGTTGTGATTTTTGTTAAAGCAGGGCACACACACGTGTGTATACCCTGCTTTATAGAAATTGTGATTTTCGTTAAAGCAGAGCACACACACACACACGTGTGTATGTTCTGCTTTATAGTTGTGATTTTCGTTAAAGCAGGGCACACACACGTGTGTATACTCTGCTTTATAGAAGTTGTGATTTTCGTTAAAGCAGGGCACACACACGTGTGTATGTCCTGCTTTATAGAAGTTGTGATTTTCGTTAAAGCAGCGCACACACACGTGTGTATATGTTCTGTTTTATAGAAGTTGTGATTTTCGTTAAAGCAGGGCACACACACGTGTGTATACCCTGCTTTATAGAAGTTGTGATTTTCGTTAAAGCAGCGCACACACACGTGTGTATATGTCCTGTTTTATAGAAGTTGTGATTTTTGTTAAAGCAAGACATACACACGTGTGTGTGTGTGTGCCCTGCTTTAATTGAAAATCACAACTTCTATAAAGCAGGGTATACACACACGTGTGTGTGCCCTGCTTTAACGAAAATCACAATAACTTCTATAAAGCAGGACATACACACGTGTGTGTGTGTGCCCTGCTTTAAACGAAAATCACAACTTCTATAAAGCAGGGTATACACACGTGTGTGTGCCCTGCTTTAACGAAAATCACAACTTCTATAAAGCAGAACATACACACGTGTGTGTGTGTGCCCTGCTTTAATGAAAATCCTTAAACTGCAGTTAAATACTTTTAAAGCGCGTCACTAACCTACATAGGTTAGTTGACGCGCTTTAAATACTTAAATACTTTATAAAGCGTCACTAATCTATACGCCGAAAGAATATCATTTCGAATTATATTACACTTCTGACTTACCAACCAAACAGTTGTCACGTGACCTCTTGCATGCGCGTGCGGCCACTGAGCATACGCGTGCGGCCGCAGGGCATGTTGCGTAGTCGCTACAGCTCGTCGGTTTGACAGGAATCATAACCTGATTCCTGTCAACTTTAACGATTAATATCTCGCGTCGCGGGGCAGAGCGACGCTTTTTTCTGCCAGATTCGGTCGTTTCACGCAAAAACGCGTTGTTTAAGCCTTAGTTGAACAAAATCGGTGAGGAAGCCCAAATTCTGCATATTTACCTTATTTTGCAATAAAAATGAGCTTTTTAACATATTTAATCAAAATCTGTGTTATATATATAGATTATTAAGGTGCGTTTTCACTCATGTCGAGATGTAGGCGACATATCGGAGTCGCCTACATCGTATATCGTAGCCGCCTACGTCGTGTAACGTGGTAGCCTACGTCGTGTAAGATGGTCGTCGACAACGTGTAAGGGCTCAGTCACAATGAGAGGAATAAGGAATAAGATAAAGGAATAAGGAATAAGGGAATGTCGCATCTCACTTCAGTACATGTACATACATTAAAGTGAGATGCAACATGCCTTATTCCTTATTCCTTTATCTTATTCCTTATTCCTCTCAATGTGACTGAGCCTTAACCATGGTCGCCGATATCGTGTAATCCAGTGTAATCATGGTCGCCGTCATCGCCGTATCGCATAACCAGAGAGAAGGATGAGAGGCGCAATGACGGCGATTTTCTTGGGACGCTTTTGCTAGGCCGTACAGTAGCGCCACACATCCACTTTCAGGAATTGGAACTACGAGTCACATCCACTTTTCGATACTGTCGATGAAGTTGGTTCATGTCCGTGCTACGTATACATCCACTTTTCGATATTGTCGGTATTTGGTGGTTCGTGTCCGTGCTACATCCATATGCTGCGGCACGCGCCGGCTATGCGACGTTGCCACGATGCTGCACGATGCCACGCATTTCGGGTATCGCGTCTCCGTGCCTCGCCAGCCGGCCGGCCAGCCGGGCCCAGCCTCGCAGACTGCCAAACTGCCAAGTCTCGAGTTGTCAAATCGACGATGCGCTACGTTACATTTATAAATATTTATTTAATTATATTTACAATTTATATATATATAATATATATAAATGTATATATATATTTATATATAAATATAAAAATTGCAAATATAATTAAATAAATATTAATAAACATAAAAATTAAAATTTGTAAGGATAATGTATAAATAGCAAACCCTGTTTTTGCCCTGGTTTTGCTCTTTTATCTGAAAAAAGTCCTACATTAGAAAAACATTAACTTTAGCATAGTATAGCATGATATTTAAATTTAATATTTAAATGCATAATAATAATTAAATAAATATTAGCTATTGAGAAAAGAATTTTAGTTTATAGTATTCTTATGAAGTTTATAATTTTAGCTATGCATGTTTAAGCGGCCAAATCACGAGAGCCAAAAGAGAGATATTGAATTAAAATAGAAACAATTTATTAAATAAACAATACACACGGTTAACGTTTCGACTGTACTTATAGTCTTCTTCGGAACGGATTGCTATGGAAGAAGAAAATAAATATCAAAAAACATGTTAACGTGTTTAAGTTAGTATACTAAAACATGAAACAATCTCTTAATAATATGAATAAAATAAACAATCTAATTGAATCACGAATATAAAAACGCCGGAATAATCGAATAAAACCATGACAACATATCTAAAGACTGTAGCCGGATAAGAAGAATATATGTGTCCCCACACGGAGATCATGCTTATTTTATTCCTTTGATTGCTATCAGTGTCACTTACAATTTAGTCAAATATTAGCCCTTAATATTGAACCGTTTTGGTGTAAAAAATAAAAATAAAAATTTCAAAAATAATTTATATCTTTTGATCGGCTTAATCGATTTTGATGAAATTTTAATATGCTGTAGATATCATTAAGACACATTTGTGGAAAATTCGAGAAAAGTTTCTGATGACAAAAACGATGATAAAAAAAATAAATAAATGTTCTTGCTCTTTTTTAATCTCGACATCTTTCTGACACAGTTACGAAAAATTTTTTGTAGAATCTTGGAGTAGTTTCCTATCAGACATAATTTTTTGGAAGCAATAAAATGGGTAGGCTGTACTTTAAAAAAATAAAGTATATTCTTGTTTATTTTTTAAAAATATGATATGCTCTTTGTACCATATTTTTTTGCAGACTTTTGAGACGGTATTCTATAACAAGCAATTTTTTCAAACTAATAAAATAGGTAGAAAGTACTTTAAAAAACAAATTTTTTTTTTAATTATCAGTTTTTTGGTACCATCGCAATATTTTTATTTAGAATCTTGGAATTAAATCCTACAAATATTACAAATATACCAAAAAATTTTTTGTTTTTTAAAGTACCTTCTATCCACTTTATTAGTTCGAAAAAATTGCTTGTTATAAAATACCGTCTTAAAAATCTACAAAAAAATATGGTACAAAAAGCATATCATAATTTTAAAAAATAAAAAACAATATTTTTTTAAAGTACAGCCTACCCATTTTATTGCTTCCAAAAAATGTTTGATAAGAAACTACTCCAAGATTTTACAAAAAATTTTTTGTAATTGTGCCAGAAAGATGTCGGGATTAAAAAAAAGCAAGAACATTTATTTATTTTTTTTATCAACGTTTTTTTTTTCATCAGAAACTTTTCCCAAATTTTCCACAAATGCGTCTCAATGATATCTACAGCATATTTCAAAATCGATTAAGCCGATTAAAAAATAAATTATTTTTAAAATTTTTATTTTTATTTCTTACACCAAAACGGTTCAATATTAAGGGATAATATTTGACTAAATTGTAAGTGACACTGATAGCAATTAAAGGAAGAAAATGAGCATGATCCGTGTGGAAGCACATTGATGCTTTTTATCTGGCTATGGCCTTTATTTGTAGTCAGAAGTAAAAAATGTAATCTCTTGATCTGTCAAAAAAAAATGAAAAAAATTGTTAAGAAGATATTCTGGTTTGAAAAGTCATAAAAAAAGATATTTTCCAGGAATTTTTTGCATCAGGGAAACGAAAAGAGTGAATAACGCTAAACTGTATGTACATGTTTATTTAGCCTTATTTTGAAAATATGTTTTTAGTTTCAAGTAATAAAAATGCTCTTTTTTTCCATGTTATATCCTGTTATTAGAAGGTGTAAATGACAGACGGTGTAAATGAATCTAGCTGTTCTATAGGTATCTGAAACGCAAAAATCAAAAATTTTTTTATTCAGGAAAAGTGCGGCTATCGTCTGAACTAGAACTAAACTAATATTTCCATTCTGGCGGCCTTTTTATTAAAAGTATTATATCTTTTTTCAAAATTTTGGAAGTATTTTATTAAAAGAAAAAAAACTAATAAACGTATAATGTTTATTCTACTTCAGACGATAGTCACACTTCTTCTGAATAAGAAAATTTTTGGTTTTTGCGTTTCTGATATCTATAGAACAGTTGGAATCATTTACATCATCTGTCATTTATACCTTATTCTAGTGACCATGATATAACATAGAAAAAAGAGCATTTTTGTTACTTAAAAAATAAAAATATATTCTCAAAATAAAGTTAAAAAAACATGAAAAGTTTAAGGTTATTCACTTTCTTCGTTTTCCTACATAAATTCATGAAAAATACCTATTTTCACGACTTTTCAAATCAGAATACTCCCTTAATTTATTATTTATTATTAATATATTGTTGGTAATTACATATAAGTAATTAGAAAGTATATAGTACAAAATAGTTTCAATATTCAAATTATTGTAATAATAAAGAAAACAATTATTTACAATATATTTACATTTTCTTCTGTGTCTGTATCGTATGTATTATTGCAGACAAGTTTCTCTGCACGTTTACATTTTTTTTGCACATTTTTTACAAGCTTATCTTTCACAAGTGTGATATGTAGTTACAAATACAGACAAGATTTTTGCATGCTTATCTGTTATAAGCGTAATGTCAAATGCAAGATTTTTATATTCAAACGTTCAACATTTTCGATATTTTTCTACAAACGAGGGACCAACAATATCATATTGTAGCCTCATAGGCCAGTCATATTACGGTTTTAATTGAATTTGAATTCGGAAGTTTAATTTATGTGCCATTCGATATAGTAAATGGCACTGATATAAACATATCAATTTTGTACTTTGTAAAAAAAAAATATAAAAAATTGACCCCTTTCGACCTTTTACTCGAAACGCTGCGAAACTTGTTCGAATACAGCAAAATTTCACACAGACAATTTTGTAGAGAATTAAAGGAGGGGGTGTAAAAGTAGCCGTTTTGTGCCCCAATGGGGAATCTGTTAAACATTTTTTTCCATCTTATTTAAGGTTGAAATAAGAAGGAAATAATGGTCATTTACCCAGGAAATCACGGGAAATATTTTAAAATCTATAATAAATGTGTTTAAAACGTCTGTTAAAGTAACTGTGTTTGAGCGGTTTAATAAAAGGTGAAACGTTTTAAAACAAGCAATACATTTCCATTTAATGAATTTTGCATCATGAAATTGTATATAAATGCCGTACATATAACACAATTGCTCATATACGCTTATCATATATGTAAATACATTTATATATTATATATTATATATTTTTTTCAAAATGCCCGTTTTAAAACAAGCAATACATTTCCATTTAATGAATTTTGCATCATGAAATTGTATATAAATGCCGTACATATAACACAATTGCTCATATACGCTTATCATATGTAAATACATTTATATATTATATATTATATATCTTTTTCAAAATGCCCATTTTAAACACCAATTCTTACTATTCCACGCACAAGTATGTACACATGCACCTTTAAATAATTATTTTGAAGATGATTATGATGATGGTTCATCTGAATCAGATTCTGAACACTATATAATCTCGTAATCTTTCAAATATATCTGAATATTTTTCATAAATGGTTAACGTAGTACGTAGTTAGTAAAAAAATAGAACAAAAATAAGATGAATGTTATGTGACTGCATATATGTGTATATACAGAAAGTTTAAAAATATATATTAAAAATGTAATAAAAATATTATTGTATATACAATTATTTATGATGCAAAATTCATTAAATGGAAATGTAGTGCTTGTTTTAAAACGTTTCACCTTTTATTAAACCGCTCAAACACAATTACTTTAACAGACGTTTTAAACACATTTATTATATATTTTAAAATATTTTCCGTGGTTTCCTGGGTAAATGACCATTATTTCCTTCTTATTTCAACCTTAAATATAAGGTGAAAAAAATGTTTCACAGGTTCCTCATCGGGGCACAAAACGGCCACTTTTACACCCCCTTCTTTATCTATAAAAAGATCCAGGAGGAGGGCATTTCTCTTGTAAAATTAGTAGCTTAGGCATGAGTGGCGCCCGAAGTCGCGCGATCGGAAAGTGATGTCTCGGCAATTTCGCCAGTTGCTCTGGTTAGTTGTAAAATTCAATATCAAGACTTTAGCATTAAATGAAAAATCTCCAAAAATTCAAGGTTTAATTAGATAAAATAGAAAAGCTATTTCTGGGTTCAAACATTTTTTTATCGATAAATTCGAATTATGACAGCTATGTGACAATTTCTTTTTCGTACGATATTGTAACTTTGATCGGCCATATCTCGGAAAGTATTATAACCGGAGTTCTATTCTTCCTCTATAAGGAAGCCAATTTAATTAAATATTAATAATTATGCATCAAATAAAATATAAGCTACCTCATAGAAGAAGCTTTATGAGTGAGCGAAATCAAATGTTGATGAAGCCACGTGCAAATTCTTCAGCGTTACGAGTAAAAGGTCAAAAGGGGCTAATTTTTTAAAATTTTCATTTTTTTTTACAAAGTACAAAATTGATATGTTTACATCAGTGCCATTTACTATATCGAATAGCACATAAATTAAACTTCCGAATTCAAATTCGATTAAAACCGTAAATTGACTGGCCTATGCGAGACTACATGCTGCGGATGATATTATTGGTCCCTCGTTTGTAGAAAAATGTCGAAAATGTTGAACGTTTGATTATGAAAATCTTGCATTTGACATTACGCTTATAACAGATAAGCGTGTAAAAATATTGTCTGTATTTGTGACTACATATCACACTTGTGAAAGATAAGCTTGTAAAAAATGTGCAAAAGAAATGTAAACGTGCAGAGAAACTTGTCTGCAATAATACATACGATACAGACAGAAGAAAATGTAAATATATTGTAAATAATTGTTTTCTTTATTATTACAATAATTTGAATATTGAAACTATTTTGTACTATATGCTTTCTAATTACTTATATGTAATTACCAACAATATATTAATAATAAATAATAAATTAAAAGAGTATTCTGATTTGAAAAGTCGTAAAAATAGGTATTTTTCATGATAAAATATACATATTAGTTAATACAAAATCGGACGTTTCGACACTTTTTTTGTGTCATCTTCAGCGTATAAATGAAAATAATACATAAAATTTCAACGATAAAATACAGTCAACCGCGATAAAATGAGTCAGTCGGTAGAATGGCGCAGTCAAATGAATAAATTAAAAGTCATACGGTTGTTCGGTAGTCCATCAAAATATGCCGATCATGCTCCGAATCGTTCAAATCTTCGACGTTTAACTCCCAGGTTAATAGACCAGAAGGAAAGATTCGATTGTCCTTTCTAAACCGTGAAAACCAGAGTCGCAATATGTTAAGAAAACGCAATGTGTCAGTATTAAAATTACAATTACGTAAGTAAGAGATTGTAGGGAGTTAAACGTCGAAGATTCGATCGATTCGGAGCATATGCACATTGGCCTATCTTGATGGACTACCAAACAACCGTATGACTTTTAATTTATTCATTTGACTGCGCCATTCTACTGACTGACTCATTTTATCGCAAATGACTGTATTTTATCGTCGAAATTTTATGTATTATTTTTATTTATACGCTGAAGATGACACAAAAAAGTGTCGAAACGTCCGATTTTGTATTAACTAATATATTTTATTATTGACTATATAATTTGATTGCGCATTAATTACCGCGCGTGGCTCCGATTGCCTCTATCACTTCCCTTTATTTGATTTATTCAAAAGAGCCTATATATTTTATTTTACTTTTCATGATTTTTTTTGTAGGAAAACGAAGAAAGCGAATAACGTTAAACTTTTCATGTTTTTTTAATTTTATTTTGAGAATATATTTTTATTTTTTAAGTAACAAAAATGCTATTCTTTCTATGTTATATCCTGATCACTAGAATAAGGTATAAATGACAAACGATGTGATTCTAACTGTTCTATATAGGTATCAGAAACGCAAAAACCAAAAATTTTCTTATTTATTTAGAAGAAGTGACTATCGTCTGAACTCTGAAATAGAATAAACATTATATAATACGTTTATTAGCTTTTTTCTTCTTTTAATAAAATACTTCCAAAATTTTGAAAAAAGTTATAATATTTTTAATAAAAAGACCGCCAGAATGGAAATATTAGTTTAGTTCTAGTTCAGACGATAGCCACACTTCTCCTGAATAAAAAAATTTTTGGTTTTTGCGTTTCAGATACCTAGAACAGCTAGATTCATTTACACCGTCTGTCATTTACACCTTCTAATGACAGGATATAGCATGGAAAAAAAGAGCATTTTTATTACTTAAAACTAAAAATATATTTTCAAAATAAGGCTAAATAAACATGTACAGTTTAACGTTATTCGCTCTTTTCGTTTCCCTGATGCAAAAAATTCCTGATTAATATCTTTCTTTATGACTTTTCAAACCAGAATATCTCGATCCTTAACAATTTTTTACATTTCTTTCCTGATGGAAGAGATTACCTTCTTTAGTTCTTAAGGGGTTACATATGGGTCTTGAAGGCAAAAAAGAAGCTTATTTTTTCGAATTTTTTTTAAAAATACGACATGAATTACACAATTTATTTTGTTTTATATAAAAGTACAACATGTAAACAATATTTCCTCAAAATTTCAAAGAAAAATATTAAAAATTTAGCCGTTGGCATTTGCTTCTAGTAGACCATCCCCACGGTAGTCAGCATAACTTTTTTAATTTTTATCTGAAATGAAGAACCTAAGTTTTTCTTATAGTAGGTGAGTATAGCATGTCCTTGAACAAAGGATTTATTTTATCTTCGATTACAACTCATTTTACAAGCTAATACATGGCCTAATTTTATGCCAAAAATGACATCTTTTGCAAGAAACGCTACCAAAAATTCAATTTTCAATTTTTTCTTAAATCCTTCGTTCAAGGACAAGCTATACTCACCTACCTACTATAAGAAAAACTTAGGTTCTTCATTTCAGATAAAAATTAAAAAAGTTATGTTGACTACCGTGGGGATGGTCTACTGGAAGCAATTGCCAACGGCTGAATTTTTAATATTTTTCTTTGAAATTTTGAGGAAATATTGTTTACATGTTGTACTTTTATATAAAAAAAAAATAAATTGTGTAATTCATGTCGTATCTTTAAAAAAAATTCGAGAAAATAAGCTTTTTTTTGCCTTCAAGACCCATGTAACCCCTTAATATAAATAAATTTAGGTATATTGTTATGGTTTTATTCGATTATTCCGGCGTTTTTATACTTGTGATTCAATTAGATTGTTTATTTTATTTATGTTATTAAGAAATTGTTTAATGTTTTAGTATGCTAACTTAAACGCACGTTATCATGTTTTTTGATATTTATTTTCTTTTTTCATACATCAATCCGTTCCGAAGAAGACTATAAGTACAGTCGAAACGTTAACCGTGTGTATTGTTTGTTTAATAAATTGTTTCTATTTTAATCCAATATCTCTCTTTTAGCACTCGTGATTTGGCCATATGCATAGCTAAAATTATAAACTTAATAAGAGTAAAAAGAATACTATAAATTACAATTTTTTCTCGATAGCTAATAGTTATTTAATTATTATTATGCATTTAAATATTAAATTTAAATATCATGCTATACTATGCTATCTGGAGTGCGTTAATCCTTGCCAAAGAGGCGTAGTAGTTCTCCCATTCCGTTGAGAGTTCCTGAGGTATGGGCTGATCCCAATCAAGGTCGTTCGTCCACAATT
This sequence comes from Temnothorax ravouxi, assembly GCA_030770255.1. NCBI lineage: Eukaryota > Metazoa > Arthropoda > Insecta > Hymenoptera > Formicidae > Temnothorax > Temnothorax ravouxi. The sequence goes on from JASTWP010000535.1 coordinate 55,435, forward strand.
TCTGCATGATTATCTTGCCGGTAATAAGTAGCGGTGCCAGAAGGCCGAGTGGATCGAAGACTTGTGCTATTCTTGATAACACCACTCGCTTCGTAATTGCTTGCGTGTTTTCCATTTTAATTTCATATTGCAAACAGTCGGACTTGGCGTTCCACAAGAGTCCCAATGTTTTGAGGGCTCCTTCCTTTTCGATGATAAGCACGTCGTCTGTTTTGCACTGCGTAGCAATGTGCTTTAAAACACGCGGATCGTTCGAGCGCCATTTACGGAGATAAAACTGGCCTCTTTCCATCAACTGAGACAATTGTTTCTGCAATTCGATCGCTTCGGCAATCGTTCTCGCTCCACTAATCACATCGTCCATGTAGGTATCTTCAAGGAGGGCTAATGCGGCCAGTGGCAGATCTCTGCCCTCTTCTATTGCCAACTGTTTGAGACTTCGTATAGCCAGAAATGGCGCCGAGGCTGTACCATAGGTGACGGTATGCAGTTTGTATAATCTTATCAGTTCCTCCGGGCTTTCCCGCCAGAGGATTTGCAGCAATCTTTGATCCCTCTTATCGATGCGTATCTGTCGAAACATTTGAGCGACGTCTGCCGTTACCACGTACTCGTGAGTCCTGAAACGAAGAAGTATATCGTACAGATTTGTTTGTAGATTGGGACCTGCTATAAGCTTGTCGTTCAGAGAAGTGCCAAGCGTCGTTTCTGCCGACGCATCAAATACGACCCGGAGTTTTGTCGTTGCGCTCTCCGGTCGTAGAACTGCTTGATGAGGTAGAACGTAGGATTCAGCTTCTTGATCCTCATCGTCCGAAACCACTGACATATGATCCTGTCCTTGGTAGTCTCTCATGAACCTGACATATTCTGCCTTTAGATCTGGATTCCTTGCAAAGCGACGCTCTAATGCGAGGAAGCGTTTCAAGGCAAGCTGCTTCGAATCTCCTAACTTGACATTTGCTCGTGTCGGTAATCTTACGATAAACCTTCCTGTTGAATCTCGCTTGAAGGTCTTGATGAAATACTCCTCGCATGCCTTCTCTTCTTCTGTATATTGTTGAATTCTAACAATTTCCTCTTGTCTCCAGAAACGTTCTATCTGCTGATTCAACATATCATTTGTTATAGTTACACACGTTCCTGATAACTCGGGATCAGCGTCGATCATCTCTCCGCCGACAATCCAACCAAACATAGTATTTTGCAGCGCTGGTTGGCCCTTAATGCGGTTCTTCGGTGTCCCACAAAGTATTCTCCAGTATAAACCAGAGCCGATGAGCAAATCAATCGTGGCCGGTTCATTAAACTCGGGATCTGCCAGGCGAACATCTTTTGGCAAAATAATCTTGCTTACGTCGATCTTGCTCTGAGGCAAGCGCTCCGTGATAGTCGGCAATACCAGACATTCTAATGTCGTTGTAAACTCCCCTTGAGTTGATTTGATTCGCAAGTTTATCGTCTTTGCTGCCTTTGTCTGCAATTGACCTATCCCTGTGATTGTACGGTCTTCCGATCGGCATGGTAACTTCAGCTTTCTTGTGAAATCTGCCGTTATTAAATTAAATTGCGATCCTGAATCGAGCAATGCTCTGCAAATCTGTGGACATCCTTCGGAATCATACGCAAAGATTCTAACTGTCGAAAGAATTACCCTTGATGTTTGTTTCTGCACGTAGAAGATGCTCATAGATGGATCTTCTTGTTTGATGCTCGTTGCCTGCTTCGCTTCAATGACATTCGCGCTATCCGAACAACAGGATACTACCGGTGTCGCTGATGCATTGTTCTCGTTCGACTGATTCTCTGACTCCCGATGGAGGAGTGTATTGTGCCGACCGCTGCACTTTTTACACGTTGACGATCTGCAATCTTTCGCCAAGTGTCCCGCATTCAGACAGTTAATACAGTTTCTTCTCCCGTATTAATTTCATCCTGTCTGATGTCGATTGCTTCAGGAGTTCTTCACACTTGTAAATAGCATGGCTGCCCTCGCAAATTTTACAGTTTGCTGACGTCGTAGTGAATGAAACCTTTTTTTCCGTTTTCTTGTTGCTTGTTAGTTTCTCGCTCGGAGGTTGCTTTACTTTGCCTTGATTCAGTACTCGCATCGTATGACAGCGCTCTGTCAGGAACTTTAAAAATTCATCCATCGTCGGCATGTTTGCAGGTGTTCGATCCTTTGCGATGTTCTGCCAGTCGCGTTGCTCCGCGAAATCCAGCTTCTTTTTTGCTAAGTGAATGATCATTGTTTCCCACTGGTCGACCGGTTGCTGCAGAGCCTCGAGAGACTTCATGTGCGTGCGGATGTGCCAAATGAATTGCCGGATTGAATTGGCCTTGTTTCCCTTTGCTATGTCAGGGAATTTTAGTAATGCTTCAAGATGCGTTTCGATTATTAGCATCGTGTTATCATACGTGTCCTTAAGAAGCTTCCAGGCACTCCAATAATTCTCATCGGATATAGTGAATCCCTGAATGACCTGACGCGCTTCCCCTTGAAGTAGGCCAATCAAATATTGATGCTTTTGCATCGGTGTCAGATCTTCGTCGCGATGTATAGTTGTCTCAAAACTATTTTTGAAGAAGATCCACTTTGTGAAATCTCCGCTAAACTCCGGCAGTTTTATCTCTGGGAGCTTCGGTTTTCTCCGCTGTGGTTGAACTGGTGCTGACAAATTTTGCGCCGCTTGATCAGCTTGAGGTACAGCTGCTTCCGCTGCAATAATTTCTTGGAGTTTCGCCGCCGCTTTGTAATAGCCTGCTTCGAAAAGTTGTTCTTCTGCTTCATTTTCTGCTTGTATATCTGCGAGCTGTGCACCGTCTTCTTCTAACCTTGCTTCGACGATATCATTTTGTATGGTCTCAAATTTGTCCCACAATTCTGAGAGCTTCTCTAGTCTTACTTGCGCATCGATCGCGGTTTTTGGCTCATCGGAATTCAAAAATGTCAATATTCTTGTTACGTTACCCTTATATCGAGCACGCGTTTGCTTTAGCTTCCTTACGTCCGTCATTTTGCGAAAGGAACTGAAATGCACTAGGATTAGAAAGGATTCATAAAGCGACTCACTCACCTGTATGAAAAACCGTCGAGCACCACGCTGCGGCGACTCGAACCGTCTAGGTTATGTCAGAGAGAAACCTGAGAGAGGCCATCCCGGCATTTTTCGTCAATTTTTGTGTGTCGCGTGTTTCGACGCGCCACCTGAGAAAGTGCAACTCAACTACGTCGTTTCGCTCGGTAACCGCGCACATGGTTTGCGTCAGTGCTAATGGTTCGGGTCCGAACTAGCCAGTTAGATGGGATATGCTGCGACCGCGGCGGCCGCGCTCGGCCGGCCCGGCGCACAGTGGAGCCGTTTGCGCGAATCGCGGAAAAAATTATGTTACTTGTAAAATATGCAATGAATTATCATAGAACCTTTCAATGTTGACTTATGAAAATTGCAAAAGTGTATATTTATTAAAAATTAATGATAGGAACAAGTATTTGATTGAAATTAAATAAAAATTTAATTTACATTTAATTTACGTATAAGAGCAAAGTAATTCTTGCGTTTCATCGTTAAAGGTCAATCCAGATAAACTTGAATAGGTGCATAAGCATATGCAAAAGAAATGGATTGGTCTATTTTCTTATGCACATGTATATGGACCAATCAATTTTCTTATGCTTATGTTTATGCGCTATGCAAGTTTGTCTGGATAGCCCTTAAGTCTAAATTTTTTTTATGTGGTTTACTTCTTAAACTAGTTATGAACGGATCGGATGACACGAGCATCATATATGCTTAACATCTTCATTTGTAAACAGACGGCTACTTTTCTACTATGATTAAGTCGATATCGTTTATAGTCCTTATTTCTTGCCTCTTGAGCTTTTTCCGATAATGTCCCAACAGGTAACGCTGCATAATTTCTATAATTTCCTTACCGTGAAAAAGAATTTTATGAACGGTAATTGGCATAAAGTACCAAGAATATTTTTCAATAAATATTTCCGCTGCCTTGTACGCATAAGAACTGAATTTTTCTGAATTTATTTCTTCACCACAATTAATCGTTTGTAATATTGTGGAAAATCTTCTGATCAATTCCTCGTCAACTCCAGTTATTTCTGCTGTGATTTTTGGATCAGCAAAAAATCGTCGAGAAGTATTTCCGTCATTAGATGATCCGGAACCTTGTTTAACGATGTCTACCCTCAGTCCAAGTTTATTATAAAAAGCGTCTTGTATTCTTTTTTTCTTTCTTCTTTTTGAACGCGTGTTTCTGGCGTTGTTGACCACTTCTTGAAAGACAAATTGTAGGCAATATGTAATATACACTCCATGAATTTGATTCGTGCGTACAAGGGTGACATTCCTGATTTGAGTGCCTCTTCTTTGTTAGACCTTTTGTTAATTTCTGTTAAGTTGTTCATTTGAGATGGTTTGGATCCGCAAATGAAGCACACGAAGATGATGAAGGCGTGTGTGGGTTACAGCTTGAGCTACCTTACCGTCTATCATCGTAAATATTATTTGATGATTTATTTTGAATGTGGTTCCGAACTTTTCTATTTTTGTTTCTCGTAATTGAGCAATTTCGTCATCCATACGTTGCTTTTCACTTTTTATTTTTTCAGCAGTTTTTTTTGTGTATTTAAATTGTATTGCTCTGCAATATCTCGTTGAAGAAGGTCGATTATTATTCCAAATAATAATATTTATTTGTAAAATGAAGTAAGGTCAATCCAGATAAACTTGAATAGGTGCATAAGCATATGCATAAGAAATGGATTGGTCTATAAGATGTAAGAACACCAATATGAAGTCATAAACATATATTCATCAGATATTTCTTTGTCCATAAAACTTTGTTTGTATTCGCTCTGACCTGATGATCCATCACAACCCCGGCCATTTCGTGAGCAATGTTAATTCTTTGACATCAACCATATTTTCCTTATCTATTGTCTCAAATAGTCTTTTTGCAGTATGATCTAGTAATTTTTGTAAATTATTTGACGCCGAACTCTCTGTAATATTAATGTCGTCTGGGTAGCAATTCTGTTTTGATTTTTGGAAAAACAACGGAGAAACAACGGAAAAATTTTGTGACTAATTCTTGATAGGAGATGGAATTTCATGTCTTGATCAAGATCTCAATCGTCTAAAATTATGTATTGGTACATCTTACTCAAGTCTTCCAGACAATTATCTCGACAAGATTTTGCAGGAGATTAGAAAACGATTTTCTTCATTTTACAAATAAATATTATTATTTGGAATAATAATCGACCTTCTTCAACGAGATATTGCAGAGCAATAGAATTTAAATACACAAAAAAAACTGCTGAAAAAATAAAAAGTGAAAAGCAACGTATGGATGACGAAATTGCTCAATTACGAGAAACAAAAATAGAAAAGTTCGGAACCACATTCAAAATAAATCATCAAATGATATTTACGATGATAGACGGTAAGGTAGCTCAAGCTGTAACACACACACGCCTTCATCATCTTCGTGTGCTTCATTTGCGGATCCAAACCATCTCAAATGAACAACTTAACAGAAATTAACAAAAGGTCTAACAAAGAAGAGGCACTCAAATCAGGAATGTCACCCTTGTACGCACGAATCAAATTCATGGAGTGTATATTACATATTGCCTACAATTTGTCTTTCAAGAAGTGGTCAACAACGCCAGAAACACGCGTTCAAAAAGAAGAAAAAAAAGAGAATACAAGACGCTTTTTATAATAAACTTGGACTGAGGGTAGACATCGTTAAACAAGGTTCCGGATCATCTAATGACGGAAATACTTCTCGACGATTTTTTGCTGATCCAAAGATCACAGCAGAAATAACTGGAGTTGACGAGGAATTGATCAGAAGATTTTCCACAATATTACAAACGATTAATTGTGGTGAAGAAATAAATTCAGAAAAATTCAGTTCTTATGCGTACAAGGCAGCGGAAATATTTATTGAAAAATATTCTTGGTACTTTATGCCAATTACCGTTCATAAAATTCTTTTTCACGGTAAGGAAATTATAGAAATTATGCAGCGTTACCTGTTGGGACATTATCGGAAAAAGCTCAAGAGGCAAGAAATAAGGACTATAAACGATATCGACTTAAGGAGGTTCGATGGCTTCATCGGAGGGAGTAGTGGGACGCGGGGGTTCTGGAAACAGCACACTAGCGTTTGAAGTAGTGAGAATGAAAGGGATTGCTCTGATTGGTCGCCGCGTGCGTATAATGCGTTCTGCTGTTCACGTCGTTCACGACCGTGGCAGTCTAGCAGACGAAAAATCAAGCAATTTATGCTTTAATAATTAATTTTTCTACGAAATGTGCGGTAACTTTCCCCTTTCTTTCGCTCATTTATTTGTAAATTATTAAGTTACATGTGCATATTTTTTTTCCTTATCATTTTCATTTTTTCTTGCACTTATTTCATTCTAAAGGTATGCAATATATGTCATTTCCCATAAAAACTATAAAAACCTATGTTAAAAATGCAGCCAGTTTCATGCAATTTTAATATGTTGTTCTAGAATGCAAAATAGAATTATGTGAATTTTTTGGGAATTTTTCACCGTCCCGTTTTAAAATAAATTTACTCCTAAAATTGTACTTTTTAGGTTTTTGAGGTAGATTTTTTTCAAAACGGGACGGTGAAAAATTCCCAAAAAATTCACATAATTCTATTTTGCATTGCAAAACAACATATTAAAATTTCATGAAATTCTCTGCATTTTGTTGTAGCCATCGAACCACCTTAATCATAGTAGAAAAGTAGCCGTCTGTTTACAAATGAAGATGTTATGCATATATGATGCTCGTGTCACCCGATCCGTTCATAACTAGTTTAAGAAATAAACCACATAAAAAAAATTTAGACTTAAGGTCTATCCAGACAAACTTGCATAGCGCATAAACATAAGCATAAGAAAATTGATTGGTCCATATACATGTGCATAAGGAAATAGACCAATCCATTTCTTTATGCATATGCTTATGCACCTATGCAAGTTTATCTGGATTGACCTTTAACGATGAAACGCAAGAATTACTTTGCTCTTATACGTAAATTAAATGTAAATTAAATTTTTATTTAATTTCAATCAAATACTTGTTCCTATCATTAATTTTTAATAAATATACACTTTTGCAATTTTTATAAGTCAACATTGAAAGGTTCTATGATAATTCATTGCATATTTTACAAGTAACATAATTTTTTCCGCGATTCGCGCAAACGGCTCCACTGTGCGCCGGGCCGGCCGAGCGCGGCCGCCGCGGTCGCAGCATATCCCCTCTAACTGGCTAGTTCGGACCCGAACCATTAGCACGGACGCAAACCATGTGCGCGGTTACCGAGCGAAACGACGTAGTTGAGTTGCACTTTCTCAGGTGGCGCGTCGGAACACGCAACACACAAAAATTGACGAAAAATGCCGGGATGGCCTCTCTCAGGTTTCTCTCTGGTTATGTTATGATTGTATAAGACGATATCGTGCGTAATCGTCGTACGAGACTTTCCTTGGTTAAGTCCTTGCGTTTACTACGTACTTGTGCCGTCGGTGTTTTTCCTCGGCATGCCTCGATGTTGTGTGTTAAGCCTTGTTTCGTGCTTTTTCGTTGCTTGTGCACGCGTATGCGTACCTTGTGCTTCCAGTGCTCGACACTGTTACTTCTTATGCGACTCTTCTGGCCGGTGCTTTGTTCCGCGGCCCTCCGTGTCGATCGCGAACTTTTGCGATTTATGCTAATTATGCTTACTGAGCTCGTTTTCTCTGCGTGCGTTAGCCGTGTTGGGCGCCACTTTTATGTTAATGAATTGATTGCTTTTAAGTATGCATGAATGAGTTTATTGCTACTGATTACAGCACGCCGTGTCGCTTACAAAATTCTTCTTGCTTTTTCATCGCCATCTTAACCTACTACTCCCTCCTCCGCCAGTCTCCTTCTCACCCGGCACACGCTATTGTATCCTTGCGCGCACTACTTTCACGCTCGCCACGGCGCGTTCCGAGACTCATCCATAACACATTTCCAATTTTAATTCAAATTAGTTTCACTAGTTTCAGGTACTTCCGGGTTTTATGCGAGTCACTTCCGAACTAATGAAAAGAACGAAAAGCAGGATAAAATCGTAACGTGCTTCGGCATTCTCTCCTCGTCCTTGCCTTTCCTTCCGCGTGACAGCTGTAGTTTAGAGTTTAGTACGACATTATTCTCAACGTTGGCGTGGGAGTACGACGTTGGATTTACGCGTACAGGTGCATCGCCGAGCATCTTTCGCTCGCTGCCCTCGCTGGTACGTACACGGACGGCGATCCAGGCCCCGCGCGCCTCTCGCTTTATTCAAATACGACCGCTGTGCGTGCCCACGTATAATACGTATACAACGTTCGCGACGCGGCGCAAACGTTGCTGGAGTGCAAGTTAAACAACATAAATATCACAAAGCGCCGATATACTGACCTGTATGAAGTTAGCCCCCCATTTTTTTATTTCAAATATTTTTTTTAGTTGTTCCCGGTTGTTCTCTGTTTGTTCTACATTGTTCCACTGTTAATAATCCAAAAAAACGAAAAACACGGTAAAAAAAGCAAAAATACTGTTTTTTAAAATAGCCCCCAATTTTTTGAAAAATTCAAATTTCGTGGTTGTTCTGGATTGTTCTAATTGTTCTAAACATTGTTCCAGAATATTAGTTTGATTGGTCAAAAATTTTAAGAGATATTAAAAAAAGAAAAATTTAGGAAATAACAGTTTTTGGCCATTTATTCGTAAACAAAATGACTTACAAAACTGTCGATTTAGAAGATATTTCTAACCGCGTAGAACAACTCAGAACAAAATTTTTAAGACCAGAACAAGAACCTAAAGAGTACTTTACTCTTCATCGGAAATATTATTTTTTGATTTTCTTTGTTAAAAATCTTGTTCCGGGCTTCCCGCTTTAAAACTATTGTGTTCTCTACTGGAACAACTCAGAACAAAATTTTTAAGACCAGATCAAGAACTTAAAGGGTACTTTACTCTCCACCGATAAAATTTATTTTTCGATTTTCTTTGTTAAAAATCTTGTTCCGGGCTTCCCGCTTTAAAACTATCGTGTTCTCTGCTGGAATAACTCAGAACAAAATTCTTAAGACTAGAACAAAAACCTAAAAGGTACTTTACTCTTCATCGGAAATATTATTTTTCGATTTTCTTCGTTAAAAATCTTGTTCCGGGCTTCCCGCTTTAAAACTATTGTCTTCTCTACTGGAACAACTCAGAACAAAATTTTTAAGACCAGAACAAGAACCTAAAGGGTACTTTACTCTTCATCGGAAACATTATTTTTCGATTTTCTTCGTTAAAAATCTTGTTCCGGGCTTCCCGCTTTAAAACTATCGTGTTCTCTACTGGAACAACTCAGAACAAAATTTTTAAGACCAGAACAAGAACCTAAAGGGTACTTTACTCTTCATCGGAAACATTATTTTTCGATTTTCTTCGTTAAAAATCTTGTTCCGGGCTTCCCGCTTTAAAACTATCGTGTTCTCTACTGGAACAACTCAGAACAAAATTTTTAAGACCAGAACAAGAACCTAAAGAGTACTTTACTCTTCATTGCAAATATTATTTTTTGATTTTCTTTGTTAAAAATCTTGTTCCGGGCTTCCCGCTTTAAAACTATTGTGTTCTCTACTGGAACAACTCAGAACAAAATTTTTAAGACCAGATCAAAACTTAAAGGGTACTTTATTCTCCACCGAAAAAATTTATTTTTCGATTTTCTTTGTTAAAAATCTTGTTCCGGGCTTCCCGCTTTAAAACTATCGTGTTCTCTGCTGGAATAACTCAGAACAAAATTTTTAAGACTAGAACAAAAACCTAAAAGGTACTTTAGTCTTCATCGGAAATATAATTTTTTGATTTTTTTTGTTAAAAATCTTGTTCCGTGCTTCCCGCTTTAAAACTATCGTGTTCTCTACTGGAACAACTCAGAACAAAATTTTTAAGACCAGAACAAGAACTTAAAGGGTACTTTACTCTTCATCGGAAATATTATTTTTCGATTTTCTTCGTTAAAAATCTTGTTCCGGGCTTCCCGCTTTAAAACTATTGTGTTCTCTACTGGAACAACTCAGAACAAAATTTTCAAGACCAGAACAAGAACCTAAAGGGTAGTTTACTCTTTATCAGAAATATTATTTTTCGATTTTCTTCGTTAAAAATCTTGTTCCTGGCTTCCCGCTTTAAAACTATCGTGTTCTCTACTGAAACAACTCAGAACAAAAATTTTAAGACCAGAACAAAAACCTAAAGGGTACTTTACTCTTCATCGGAAATATTATTTTTCGATTTTCTTCGTTAAAAATCTTGTTCCGGGCTTCCCGCTTTAAAACTATCGTGTTCTCTACTGGAACAACTCAGAACAAAATTTTTAAGACCAGAACAAGAACCTAAAGAGTACTTTACTTTTCATCGGAAATATTATTTTTTGATTTTTTTTGTTAAAAATCTTGTTCCGTGCTTCCCGCTTTAAAACTATCGTGTTCTCTACTGGAACAACTCAGAACAAAATTTTTAAGACCAGAACAAGAACTTAAAGGGTACTTTACTCTTCATCGGAAATATTATTTTTCGATTTTCTTCGTTAAAAATCTTGTTCCGGGCTTCCCGCTTTAAAACTATTGTGTTCTCTACTGGAACAACTCAGAACAAAATTTTCAAGACCAGAACAAGAACCTAAAGGGTACTTTACTCTTCATCAGAAATATTATTTTTCGATTTTCTTCGTTAAAAATCTTGTTCCTGGCTTCCCGCTTTAAAACTATCGTGTTCTCTACTGAAACAACTCAGAACAAAAATTTTAAGACCAGAACAAAAACCTAAAGGGTACTTTACTCTTCATCAAAAATATTATTTTTCGATTTTTTTCGTTAAAAATCTTGTTCTTGGTCTTAAAATTTTTGTTCTGAGTTGTTCCAGTAGAGAACACGATAGTTTTAAAGCGGAAAGCCTAGAACAAGATTTTTAACTAAGAAAATCAAAAAATAAATTTTTCCGGTGAAGAGTAAAGTACCCCTTAGGGTCTTGTTTTGGTCTTAAAAATTTTGTTCTGAGTTGTTCTACGCGGTTAGAAATATGTTCTAAATCGACAGTTTTGTAAGTCATTTTGTTTACGAGTAAATGGCCAAAAACTGTTATTTCCTAAATTTTTCTTTTTTCAATATCTCTTCAAGTTTTTGACCAATCAAACTAATATTCTGGAACAATGTTTAGAACAATTAGAACAATCCAGAACAACCAAGAAGCTTGGATTTTTCAAAAAATGGGGGGCTACTTTAAAAAACAGTATTTTTGCTTTTTCCACCGTGTTTTTCGTTTTTTTGGATTATTAATAGTGGAACAATGTAGAACAAACAGAGAATAACCGGGAACAACTAAAAAAATATTTGAAATCAAAGAATGGGTGGCTAACTTCATACAGGTCCATGGCAGCGTTTCGGTAGAACCGGGTATAATGTAGCGTTTATCGTCGTACAAACTTAGAGCTATTTTCGTTTCGGATATGGTGTATACCTCGTGTAGTTTGAATCTTATGCAAGCGTGCTGTCGCGTCATTTCAATTTCATCGCGCAGACACCGCGTGTAGTCGTCGAACGTTATTGACCTAGCTACGACGTTACTCTTAACACCTTTAGCCTTTTTCGTATCTTTTTTACCGTCTACTCGCAAGGCGTACATCTTTGCTCTAAGCCCGACGAATTCGGTCATTATCGCACCGTTGTTTTCGTCTTTCATTAAGCCCGGTACTTTTTTATTGGCGAGTGGGATACTGTATGTATTATCGTTCGCGTAATTGCTAGTGTCAAATCTATGAATATGGCGCTTCATGGTATCATACACATCGTCGCACTCGATGTGATAAATGAGACTGTCAATATCGGTGTACGTGACTTTACACTTATCGCGATACAACAGTAACATGTACTCATGATGAAATTCGTACAAACATGTCTTGGATATATCGAAAATGCACATACCCACGTAGATTGGTTTGTCGAACTTCACCTCGAGTTTTCGCATTTCTATTGCTACAAGATTCTCCGAAAAGACGCTTCGGCTATGAAAATTTGGTTTCGCAATCAGTGCCTCTGCGCCGTATTTACCCTCCCAATGAGTCACGAGTCGCACGTCAACGTGATTGCGCACATTCTCCATGGTTTTACCAAACACGGCATTGTTCATCAATTTGTATAAATTTTTTTCGAAATCATTCTTGGCCAGTGTCCTAAATTTCGTATTAAGTTCTATATAATCGCGAAGCCATGGAGATTGCGCGAATTTCAGTATGCGGTGAATCTTTGCTATGCGGAGACCGTGACGGGTACACTGCTGTAGGTTGCGATAATGTTTCTTATCGTATAATGTTGCGAGAAGCTTGTCCTGCCGCTTACCGGGTGGTTTATCGCGCGTCGGACAGAACGGTAGGTCAGTGTGTGCGTCGTGAAGATGTTGTGGATACTCCAAGTCGACTTCGAGTATGTAGCTTATCGAGGAATCTAACGCGACATCCATAACATTAAAATCGGTTACGTCGTCGACCCATTTAAAATCTGCATATGGCAATGGTTGACACATTGCCCAGCCGTATAAGTTATTTACATCAAAATACATCAGGTACGTCGACGGTTTCGATGGATCGTACGACTGCATGTACTTGTTGTTGGCCAGCGCGTATCTGTTTGAACATTGACTCAAACCGCCGCGTACACCGCGTTCGATAAACATGATCATGTCAATGTCAATGAGCAATTCGAAATTGATGTGTGTATGCTTTAACATAGCATCCCATGTAAAACCCGGTAGAGTATAATAATACGCGGAATCGAGTCCATAACTCGCGACGCAACTATCGCGAAAATTTTCAAAGATATCGGCCAACAGCAAGACATCAGTTTTGAGATATAAATCGCTGTAATCACCGAGCGTTCGAATGGAGAACCGCTGCCAGACGTTGACGGCGTGCGCGTAATCGCTCTCGGATACGGTGTCACCTGTCAATGAACTGTAAAACAAGTCGCGCGGTGGTAAACACAAGTCCTCCAACTTTTCGACGCAGTCAATGTATTCATAGGGAAATACACCTTTTCGTGTCAGCAAATCAAAATTTTCTGCGGATAATTCACAAAATTCGCGTTGCAATATTCGCAGTTTATTCTTGCTGAGATAAGATGCCAATTTGTCGAGACTAGCGGTGAGAAACTTGTACGAATCGATAAATCGCAATTTGACGCAAGTTTTCTTATCCTTATCTTCGGTGCTTTGAACGTTTTTCGTAAAACCTACTGTGTTTTCGGTGGTTTGATCTGTATCAATGCATCAGCCGTACATTGGCGCTATTTGCAGTTTTGCACGTGTTCGATGAAATCGTCGCGAGACATGTCGCGACAAGTTCTTCAAAACAATAACGCTCCATTGACTTATGCAAAATTGCAAAATTTGCAGTTTTGCACGTGTTCGATAAAATCATCGCGAGACATGTCGCGACATGTTCTTCAAAACAATATAGCTCCATTGACTTATGCGAAATTGCAAAATTTGCAGTTTTGCACGTGTTCGATGAAATCATCGCGAGACATGTCGCGACATGTTCTTCAAAACAATAACGCTCCATTGACTTATGCGAAATTGTAAAATTTGCAGTTTTGCACGTGTTCGATGAAATCATCGCGAGACACGTATGCTCTTGAAAAGAAATAATATTTGATGCCCGATGAGGTGATCTCATCACGAATGTTCTTGACAAAGATATTACATTTAACGTATATGTGGATTGTGGTGGTGGTCACCATGCAGCAGCCGTACATTGGCGCTATTTTTGCAAGATTTGCAGTTTTGGGTATGTATAAATGGTCTACGAGGATTCTAGATCGCAGTCGAGAGTTCGATACGGTTCGTGTACGTCGCAAACAGCCTCCAGATACGATGAACACTCACGGTGCGAACTACTACGTTCCGATTCAGGATGAAACGTGCGAGAAACTGCACAATGAGTAAGTACCGCTAATTTTCGTATATATACTTGTGCAAAAAACTTTTATAAACGTAATTGTATTTTTTTTACAGTTTTGATAAACCCCGCTACATGCCACGTATTTTGGGAAGGAGATTTGCCTTGACATCGACAGCATATAAATTTTTGGATGTTGGAATCAACGCGGGACTTATGTCCTCTGTGGATATATATATTGGTGATAACCGAGGCAATCGGATAATTCTGCCACATGCAACGTAGGTGACATTCATTGAAAAACGTGCAGATATACAGCGACTCGTACAGTCATCGGCACCATCATCGCTAACGTTTCGAGATCTGGAGCTTGTTAAAATACGTGACGCAGATATTGTAAAATTGACGTCGTGCGGCACCAACTTGTACATGAAACCGTCAACTGTACTCTTCCTGTTCGAACTAGAACATTGCGTCGAGAATGTGTATTTTCAACTATATAAATATGTTCACGACGTAAGTGATAAATTCTAACATTTTGTAACAATTTGACGTCAAAATTGTATCACCGATAAATTAATGTAACGCAGTTACAATCTTGCGTGAATTTTATGATAAAAATTCGATTATTGATTGTGAATTATTAGCATACGCTTTGGATACTATTGTGTATAATGCGCTTCATGATAAATAAATGCATATAATATGGTTAAAAAATTTCCTTTTCATTTACCGTTCCCTGTCGTTAAGCTTCGTTTATCGTTTACTTAAATATAATATTAAAATTAAATATCGCGAAGATCTAAACGATTAAATATTGTTGGCGAAAAAAATATATGCGATCGTGAGCGATAACGCAAACGGGGGGGGAGGGGGCCGGGGGCTGGGAGGGACCGCGAGAACAAGAAGACGCGCGCGACCGGTGGACGGGGGCGAGGGAGAGATAACGCGAGCGGGAGCGTGTGACGTCACGCGGACCGGCGCGGCCGTTGCACGCGGACCCCTCCCGCGGCGAAAACGCGGTCGCCGCGCGGCGCCGGAAAACGCGGTCGCCCCGCGGCGCAGCGAAAACGCGGTCGCCCCGCGGCGCCGGAAAACGCGGAACTCCCATCTTGTGCCGTCAAGTTGTAGAACTTGAGCAATCCGTTGATGTTTTTGAGAGCCTTGGAGAAACATTTTCTTGAGCGCGGCGTCTGCTCCAATGAAAGTTGTCCCGCAGTCTGAATGCATGGTCTGAGCAATTCCTCTTCTCGCTGAAAATCTTCGGAAGGCTGCGAAAAATCCTTCTGATGAGTAGTCACTGACTATTTCGAGGTGAATTGCGGAGGTAGAGAAACAGACAAACACGCAGATCCATCCCTTGTATGTTTTCGCACCTCGTCCCTTCCATGTCTTGATAGTGATCGGTCCGGCATAGTCGACTCCTGTATGAGTGAATGCACGTGCCGGCGTAACCCGAGAGAGAGGTAGTTGGCCCATCAGTTAATGAGCACGGATCCCCCTCTGCCGAGCACACACGACACACCGTAAGATATGAGACTTCACCGGAGCCCGTCCGCCGATGATCCAGCATTGTTGCCTGACATGAGTCAATGTCAGCTGTGTTCCTCCATGCAGGGTACGCCAATGGGCGTGGGCGATGATTAAGGTTGAGAACCGTGAGTGGCGAGGTAAAATTGCCTGATGTTTTGTCTTGAGCTAGTGCTGATTGGTTGAGGCGGCCGCCAACTCGGATGATCCCTTGAGCATCGATGTACGCAGTCAATCGACTGAATGCGTGAGTAGTTGGTAGTCTCGAATTGGCCGTGAGCATTTTGATCTCGTGCGTGAAGTATGCCGCTTGAGTAGCCTTAATCCAGAATAGTCTGGCCTCCTCCAAAGCTGAGTGCAAGTCCAGTGGCTTGTATCGGCGCTTTCTCAGAAGCGATATGAACCTGAAACAAAGAGCTGTTATTTTCAATAATTTATTGAAAGTTGAGTACCTATAAATGAGGTCCCAGTGGTAGTCCGTCTGAGATGCAGATGCATATAGCGCAATGCTATAGGACGAGCCTCATGCGCGCTCAACTCGTCCGAAAGCGCGGGTTGAGATGGCCATGCTTCAGGATTGAGAATCCACGGTGGTCCCGTCCACTATAATGAGTGGCTTTGGAGTTGAGAAGTAGTCAATCCCCGTGATGCGCAGTCGGCTGGGTTGGATGTGCCAGGTACGTATTTCCAGTGAGCGTTTTCCGTGAGCTCTTGAATCTGAGAAACTCGGTTTCTCACAAAATCCTTCCAGCGCGATGCATGAGATTTGATCCACGTGAGTGTCACAACAGAGTCCGTCCACAGGTGAGTTGCTGTAACGTTCAACTTCAAGGTGGCTTGAACGTATCGCATAAGTCTTGAGAGCAGCAGTGCTGCGGTGAGTTCAAGTCTCGGGATGGTGAGCCGTTTGAGCGGTGCTACCTCAGTTTTGGAGCACACCAATGAAATCGTGGCGCCATTAGAGCCGTGGACGGTGATATATACGACTGCAGCCATTGCCGGTTGAGAAGCATCAGAAAAGCCGTGAAATTCCACTGACGAGATACTCCATGTGGTTGATAGGTGCTACCTTGGTTGTACCACCGAGGTATTGAGAGCTTGCAAGCTTGTGAGTTCTTTTCTGATAATGAGCCACCGTAATGAGAGCTGGGATGGCAGTGGTTCATCCCATTGGAGCTTCATGTAACCAAAGCTCCTGCAAGAGCATCTTTGCCTTGATCACCACTAGTGATGCAAAGCCCGTGGGTCGAGTATCTGAGCCACTTCAGACAAAGTGAGGCGTTTGATGAGATGATCAGTGTGCGACGAGATCCTTGTTGAGAATGTGAATGAATCTTCTTGAGGAAGCCAGCTTAATCCGAGTATTTTGATTACGCAACCGTCAAATGTAATTTGTGAGCCCTGGTCTTTTTCTGCTTGAACCGCAGTGAGCACGTCTTGATGAGTCATGTGCCGCCTTGCTAATGGGAAGCCGCCCGCCATGCACAAGTCCGTTGAGCAGTATTGATTCTTCTACAACATGCTGAACAGTGTCGGCGCTTCCAAAAATGTATCGACCTCGAGTGATCGGTGGCACTGCAAGGGGAAAACTGTGGCCTTCATCCTCCATCAGTTGCAGCAATGTTCGTACTGCTAAGAACGGGGCAGCCTTGGTACCGTACGTGACCGTTGTTAGATGATATCACACTTCATTGAGCAGTTCGTCTATCCAGAGAATCCGCTGTAAATTCCAGTCATCTTTATGCACGTTGATCTGCCTATGCATTTTGGCGATGTCAGTGGCAACTAAGTGTCGAAATTGTCGAATCCAGAGTAAGACATCGGTGACGTCTAAATACAACTTGGCTCTCGTGTGCATGAGATCATTAAGTGAGCGGCCTGATGTAGATGCACTCGAACCATTGAATACCACACGTAATTTTGTGGTTGCACTGTCTGGTCTGAGCACTCCGTGATGTGGCAAATAGTATTGGGTGTGCTGACTGGAAACGGGTGAAGCCTTCTTTATGTGATTGAGATCTCGATATTCTGTCATAAACTGATGACACAGACGTTGATAGTTTTCACCTCGTAAGAGTCTTCTTAGCAAGCTTTGCAAACATCGATGTGCAGTAAGATACGAATCACCAAGAGTATCAGAAGATGACTTTAATGGAATTCGCACCGTGTATCAACCTGTTGAGTCCCGTGAAACCGTGCTCTTGAAATATTCTTCACATCTTTGTTCGTCAGGAGTAAGATCATGATGGTTGGTTGTAGGCACTTCTTTTTGTGTCCAGAATTTCGCCAGCAACTCGTCGAGAGCATCTACTCCCTCCTGAATCGAGGCATGATGCACGGTAGCAACTGCCGATGATGATGTGTTGACCGGTCCGAGAACGAGCCATCCAAAAATTGAGAGCTGTGCAATTGGCATCAATGAATCTTGTTTGATGATGTTAGGCTTGATGATCTGTCCATATGAGTCCGCTCCAATGATAATATCTACTGGCCGTGGTGTAAGGAAATCTGGATCAGCCAAGGTTAACTTGGTGAGATGCGGCCAATCCTGTGGTGTAGCGTTGAAGAATGGCAGGATGTTCGCTAACGCCTGCAGAACGTGAGCTTGAATAATGACGTCTGATCTAGAGTGAAGTGAGCGGAGCTTAAGCAATGCAACTCCTCGAGTTTGCGTCGTTTTCGCCACCAATTCCAGTGATGAGAATGATAGAATGATGACGAGTGATGTTGAGCTGGCGAATGAGAGATTCTGAAACAAAGGTAAGTTCTGAACCTGAATCAATGAGAAGCCGTACGCGCTGAGTATAAACAGATGAGCTGATCTAAGCCAGGGCCGTAGCTAGTAATGTTGAGTGTGATGAGCGGGCCAAAGATGAGTGAGCAACGATTGCACCATCTTCCTATTGAGCTATCGCAGCTGAGCTGGTGGTTGGCTTCGCTAATGAGTTCGCCTGATGAGCCTCATGCAGCATTGTGTGGTGTCAATTGGTGCATTTCTTGCACCCTCTTGAGCTCTTGCATGAGCGGACATTGTGGCGGCCGAGGCAGTTGTAACACAGCCTCCGTGAGATGACTAGTTTTTGTCGATCGCCCTGTGAGAGGTCCCTAAATTTTGTGCACATCACAATAAAGTGAGTGCCGTTGCAACAATCGCACGGGTAACCTGTGGAGCTGTCAGATGCTGCCGTGCGGGTCGGTTGAGCTGCCGCATGCTGAGCTGTCAACGTGCGCTTTACTGTTGAATGATCGCCGATGGCCATGAGGCTTCAAGATATGCATGCTCTTTGAGAGATGCCTTGTGCACCTCCTCGAGATGCATTGAGATGTAGAAAATATTCTCTAATGACGTGTCCTTTGCACAAGATGGTAGCGTCTCGCCAATATCCTGCACCGTCGCCAGGCGTTTCATTTGAGTGTGAACCTTGAGGGTGAGCTCCTTGGACAAGCGCACGGGTGAGCACGGGTGAGGCTTGGCGTTCCGATGTGCGAGCCGGTGTTATTTCGAGCAGCGGCGTCGTGGTGTCCGTACCGCCCGTACCCGCCTTTACGTGTTCCGTCATGTTGAGCCGTCACTGAGCAGCGCACGATGAGACACCTGAGATTTGTCGAGACACGTGTAAGAAATGCTGCACGAAACGAGAACGTTCGAGAGAAGCGTGAGAAAAACACTATGCAAATCGAGAGTCGTTAAGGTCATGTATTGAGCACGTGATGATGTCTATATGACACTCGCGAGAACGCGTGAACATGTTTGTGTAATACTCGCGAGCGCGCGTGAGAATGTCTGTATTTCACTCGCGGAAGCGCGTGATAATGTCCACGTGGCATGTCGTGAAAGGCATGCCCTATGTTCATATGATCTGTGTCCGAGCTACACTTTAAGTTCCACGCATCCGGCTCGAAGGACCAAAATGTTTGCGAAATCGCTGTATTTCCCGACGATGGAAGCGGGATGAGAAGGACGCGCGTGGAAGGTGTTAACAAATTATTTCTGTAATTTTATGTGTAACTCAGACCACAGTCTGAGCCGTCTTTAATTCGTCACAACATGTACATCTGACCTGAGATTCGATGAGCGGCGTATTAATGAGAAGTATTTCAATGTCTGTGAGCGGGCGAGACAATTGTACTAATTGCCCTCCTCGTGGTGATTAGCCCGTGAGCCGGTGAGACACGTGGCGGTCGGCACTCGCGCACATGTGAGCCTGAGTCGTCGTGTTGATGTACCAGAATAGAGCTGGATGAGCGGTCGCTTTACATGTTAGGAAAGTCTTTTGGCAGCTTCAATCACTGCGATGGGCACTTAACTCGGAATAAATCTCGAGAATCCACAGAGCACACGTCGTACGTCTGATCACAGCGCGGCCATTTTTCCGACTCTACATATCGCGAGGAAGAAGACGGCGATGAGCGCGCGCGTGCTTGCGCAAACTGCCGCGTCGCTCCGGCCGGTCGTGTCCGGTCGATGCTGCCATCTGAGCGGATGGTGTAACGTGAACGGAATCTCGAACACAGATCAATCCGGAAATGCCGAATTAAAAACGATTCCGATTGATTTGTTATTAGAACCGATTCACTTCCAATCGGGCATCCGATTAACCGGATTGGAAACGCATTCATTCCAATTCAATTTCACCAAATTTAATACGGAACCAATCGGATTTAATCGGTCATTTTCAGCAGGGATGACAAATAAAACCATTTACCCGGTAATTATACAAAGCATTCGGAATATAAACTCACCACAGCTAAGTTTTATATCCGCTTCTTTTCTCTGACAAGCTTTAAGCCACTGTCTCCTTATTTCAGGTTCTTTTGGAAAATAACACAACAATACGTTGTAATTTTCTCTATTACCACGACCGGTCCGGCTCTTGCAATTTTTAACGCAACACACTGGCATTTTTAGCAATTGTTCACGATAAACGACACGACGAAACTCAGTCAGTAGCCATATTGAATTTTACATATGTCGCATAAAAGCTCAAAGCGTAATTGGCTGACTGTCCCCCACTACTTTTAACCTACTGCGCATTCATCGGAATGGTTCACCTTTCTTCTTACACCATGCCGCCGGCAGTCTCGAATAGTCTCGAAACCTCTGAGGATGGAACATCAGCGCTGCGAGTGGTAACATTTAACACTCAACTTTCGTCCAATCAGGCCAGGTTTTTGCGGGTAGCCAAGTATGGAGATCGGTCTCCTTATATCTTACTCCCTGGTTTAATTTGATATTATTCGTGGGAAACAAACGCAAAAACGCAATTTTTATAGATTCGACGCACTTCAAAATTGTAATCAAATGAACAAGATACGACATATTTATTTTTAAATAACATTTATTATTGTCATTTAAAAATAAATATGTCGTATCTTGTTCATTTGATTATAATTTTGAGGTGCAAAATCGTATCTACAAATACGAGAAAATACGAGAAAATTTTGACAACTATCTATAATTTATTTTTGGTAATCTATTTCAAGATAGGATGTAGACACTTAGTTTCGAGATTGCCTGACTGAGAGTTTAAGCAGAAATACCGGAAATTGTGTAAAATCGATCTCAAATTGTGTAAGATACGACCTCCCGAAAGATATCAGTCGATATGTGAAAAATGTGTTTCTTGATTAAATTAATAAATTAAAATTTAAGAAATTAATAATAAAATATAAATTAATTTTATAAACTGAAATTAAAAATATTAGATATTAATTAAAATTTAAATAAAAATAAAAATTATAATCAATAATTTTTTAAACTACTAGCTGGTTACCCGGGCCTCGCCCGGGAGTCGTTTTTCTTCAAACGACTTTATTTGTGTTTCAATATCTTTAATCGAAAAAAATTCCTTTATCAGTTCTGATATCGATTTCCAAAAAGATCGGTAACGAAAAACTATACACTCTATAGACAGCACTCTTCGGAAAATTCTACCCCTATTTTATATACTTTTGGTAAAACTTCGGACGAATAGTTTAAGAGTGTATAAAGAACAGACATACATACAGACATTTTATTATATATATATAGATAAATTAAAAATATTTTTGTAACATTCTTTGCAGTGTGTGTAGAGATGAGTATAGTATCGGTATTGTTAAATTGATTAGCAATTTAATTATGTGATTGTACGTTTCAGTTTCAGACTGCGTTTCAAGATTGAAAGTACGGCGCGTGTAGTTGACGAAGCGAAAGAATATACTTTTAAAATTCACACGAAAAATTGTTACTATATATATAGGTGAACAAAGTTCAGGCTGACCGTATTTGGATAAAAGTTTATTTAAAATTTTAATTGATATACAAACATAAAACTTTCTTACACGGTATAAATAATAAATATAATTAATTGAATAAGTTTATTAAAGAAGCATCGCATGAAGCGGACCAGAAGGAGGGGACGGAGAGAAGACACTAGAAGGGGTGGAGAGGGGGGGGGGTAATAGTAGTGGTGTAAGTGTAAGGTCGCCCAAAGGTCAGGTTTCGAATAGAATTAAAATATGTAAAGGGTTGGGCACGTCCCTGTAAAACGCCATGTAAAAGGTATCAGATAATGACTGAATGTATAATTATAATTGTAAAGGTTGTTGGGACCGTTTTCCTGAAAAAAACGCCTTTCCAACCGCGGGAGGGGAGAGAAATAAAGATTGAATTGAATTGAAATTGAAAATTAAAGAAGCATCGCGAATTAAAATATATATCCTTTATTTATTCTTAAAAGAAATTTCTTATGTCATTTATGATTAAAAACATATAATTGATGCACGATTATTATTAACACCGATATTAACACAGAATCTATTGCGTCAAAAAGTTGCAACTATATGAACTATATACCTATACTATTCAGAATTTGTAAATTATTTTTTAATTATATATTTGAAATTAAAGGTTTTTTTTAAATAACCGCAATATTAATCAAATGGCAAAGTTAATTAAAAATAGCGGATATTAAAAATAAAAATGATAGAATTTTTACATCCTTATCTTACACAATTCGAGATCGATTTTATCAATGATACTTTTTGACATCCGGCCGCTATATGGCTCCGACATTTTGAATTTAAATTATTTGACAATCAGAAGCGTTGTGAGTTGTCATGATTCACGAAAATAGTAGATGGTTGTGCCTGTCATATTTTTCGGCCCTAGTGGAACTAACTCGTACTCGAATTGTCGTAAACACCCATGTAAGTTACTGCAGAAGTAACGCTCGCGTAAACACGAATTGCTTTCCCGTCAAGAAATATTCAAATAGTATGTTAAATATGAATACTAACCTCTTCATGATAAACATTTTCGGAGTATGTTGTCATGTCGAGTCATGTAGAATTTTTACACTGGCTGCGTTCAGCCGAACCTCTGCTTACGAAGCGAAAGGTAGCAATTAAGTGTAATTGGTTGGATCCAAAGGTAAGAACCAATCACATTTAATTGCTACCTTTTGCTTCGCTAAAGCAGAGGTTCGGCTGAACGCAGCCAGTGTAGAGTCCTAGATAATAGAGAAGCGACATTGAAATCGATAGGTGCGATATATCGATAAACCCGCCATTTTGTTTCTCCATATGGAGAAGACCACGGTCAAAGGAGGTTAGCGTAAAATGACGCGTAAAGTATAGTTTGGAGTAGTTTGGACGCTCATCCATGTATTGGAATTGGCAAAAAGTAAAACGACAAGGAGACAACCTATAAAGATAAAAAAAAATGTAAGGAGGATAAGATGTAAATATTTTTTAAGAATATTCATTATTTTAAATATTTTATTTTTTTTATAAAAAATAATAAATTTATTATTTTGTAGTTACAATGGCAAGAAAATGTGTTGCTTTATCATGCTCAACAACATCAGAGGAAAATATATTTCAATTATTTAAGTTACCGAAGGATCAGCTACTGAGAAAAATATGGAGTAATAAAATTGTACAAGGCACTAAGAGCAATGAAAATTATTATACAATGGAAGAAAAGTATCTTTGTGAGGTATGAATTTTTTTGACAGAGTATTAAATTTTAGTTCACGTTAATCAGCATGGCAGGCTTTGTATTTTAATTTGACTATTATAAGAAACTAAACTTGTCATAATTAATGTAAATGTCCTGTAATGGCATGGAATATGTATGTTCATTAAATGGCTTCGATGGGAGACTATCGTTAAAAACTGAAGGAATTGCTCCGATTTTCAGTTTCCTCTTACCATCTTCTCTAACATGCTCCCAAGAAAACCTGTCAAAATGCTCCTGAAAAAATATGCATGCTATCAGTAAATGACTTCGCTATGTATATGTATATATTTGCTACACTGCAGCTTACAGAGCACACAAACAATGGATCCTTAGGCTCCCAAGTAGATCCATTAATATTCCTAATATTGTTAATCCATCTAGCTTTCTGTCCTTCATTTCTAGGAAAACGATGAAACATAAGAGTTTTGTTGTTTTTGTCTCCTACCTTCCGTCCCTTACTTTTGTAAATATTTGTACACGTATGTATACAGCACTTTATCCTGAAGAGGAAAAAAGAATGTTTCTTTTAAAAAAACAATAAAAGTTTAATATTCTTTTCAATAGGTAGAATAATTTATATTTAATAAAGATTCATATACGTGAGAGTACTTACGTCATAATTAATAGGAGAATACGCAGGAAAACGACCGGATAGAGCACGTTCCGCTCGAGAAAGCATAGGCCCACGTAGGCCTTCTCAAACCATATGATCCTCACCGGCTCTCGTACCTCGAATTGCGCGTGCTCATGACTACGTAGTACCGGTCTCGAAATGCACAGCCAAGGCAGCTGCTTGTGCAGCTGCGGCACGATATAGTAGTACAGGAGAAAGCCCAGGCAACTCACGATACTCCACAGTACCGGATTAAGCTCCGGTTGCAGGGCGGTGAACACCGTCGTACGATGAATTCCGAAAGACAGGGTGCCGATCACCGCGCACACGATTAGATCGTTCTTCAGTTTGGCGTTCACTGTCGAGCGTAACTTCTCCGGCAAAGGATCCACCAGCTCAGTATCTGACATTTGCTCGCCCACCTTGATCTTGACGTCTTTCTTCCTGCCGGACGTCTTGCTCTTGGTCTTCTTGTAACTCGCGGCCACGTTATCAGGCTGCGACGACGATGTGTTTTCTATGATTTTGGCTTCCTTCTCCTCCGTGTACCAATGTCTCGCGCTGTCTCACCGGTCTCACGTGCAGCAGGAACGTACATTAACCTTACTTATTTAACCATAAGCGAGAAACAAAATGGCGCTGGACCACGTGATTTAGTTAGCCAATCAGACCATTCTGTTCAATGTCGCTTCTCTATTATCTAGGACTCTAAGGCTGAAATCCCATGGTGCGGAATGGAAGTGCGGAATAGAGAATGCGTCATAGACACAGCCAATCAGAGCTATGCCGCAGTGTTTACGATCTTTCCTGCATGCGTTCGTGGCGCAGTTGCGTTAAAGATTTGCGTCATAGAGCCATAACCTTAGTATTTGATCATATACCGGATACCGGCTACACGATGGCCCACGAACATCCACTCGGCTATTCGCCGCTGTTCTAAGTGACGGGGATGACGCGTGGCTCAGTGCCTACGCGAGTGATTAGTAACACCAAGGTCCGTGGTTCGAATCCGACCCGGCCTTCGTCCCATATATGCTTCGTGAAGTTTTTTCTCGATTAAGTTCCTATGGAAATTAATGATCTGCACGATTGGGAATCGGAAAGGATTCACAATCTGCAAGGATTAAAAATTCCTATTGGATTAAGATTGATAATTAACAAAGTGTTAGAGCCACGATTTTGGGTCTACATGGCTTGTGTCAATGCCTTGAGCACAAGACACCATAATTCCTCATCCGAGGAATACAATTGAAAAACCCCCCTCATTAAGTGACATTTTGGGTCTACATGGCTTGTGTCAATGCCTTGAGCACAAGACACCATAATTCCTCATCCGAGGAATACAATTGAAAAAACCCCCCCTCATTAAGTGACAGATTTATTGACACGTTTTATCGCCCGTTCTCACACGAGAAATTGTCTCTGCGTTTGTCCTTGTAAAAATTTCAACGCTGTACGGACCCGATTCGTTACGACTTGTTGCATGAAACTTATTTGTACTAAAGGCAATAAATTCTTCCAGTTGGAAGAAATAACCTAAAAAAAAATCTGTGAATTCGAGTGCCTAACCTAAATAATCATACTTTGACTAAAATAATATTGACTAATGTTGAATTGTTTTTCAATCCCAGGACCTACTATTAATAGTAGATCTTCAAAGATACTATCCATTCTACTATCCATTCTACTATCCATTCTTAAATAATTAAAATATAGTGAGGGATCTGTCATTCGTAACACAGTAACTAAATTGTCACTATCTCCTTAAAGAAAACGCTGCTGAATTGAATAAATAGGCCTGACCCACATTCTTCTTTTGAATTTCTCTTTTGATAATGTTGTATGCAGTAATAATAATTTCGCTAAAGCTAATCTTATTTTCTCCTTTCGATAACGGAGCATTGGAGTTCTCATGTATATTCTCATTAAAACTTTAATGGCCTCTTCAACCATCTTATTTTGGTTTCCATATTCACACAGAATTAGCAAAACAGTTTTAGCAAAAAACGTCAACAATACTGTATGGCGTGTATGATCGAGACCAACATGCAGTGCTGTGCCGAGGCTGCATCACGCATTCCGCATTCCGCAAGTCTTTGACCGGCCTGTTCACATGGTGCAGAAAAATGACCAAAAATGCGTCAATGCAGTTCAAAAATTTAAAAATATTGTTTTTCAATTTTTTCATATTCAATATAAAATTTCATTTAATGTTATATTAATAATTATTATTGCTATTACAAAGATTATTTTTTATAAAAACGTTTGAATTATTTTAATAAAATGTTTATTATATCAATTATTTTCATTCCGGATGCGTCATTGCTCGTATATGACGCACCATGTGCACAGGGCGGGAGACATTTGCAGAATGCGTTGATGCGGCATAGCTCTGATTGGCTGTGTCTATGACGCATTCTCTATTCCGCACTTCCATTCCGCACCATGGGATTTCAGCCTAAGCCAGTGCAGCCACTACTGCCGATAATGGTCTGTTCTTTTTCGCTACACTTCTAAACTAGTGCAATAAGTTCACTTGCTGTAGTACATACTAGTGCAGAAGTGCAGCGAAAAAAGAACATTAACACAAAGATTTATTTAAATTACAAAGAAAACCGACTTTTCCCAAATAAAATTTTCAATCAAGATGTCATCCCCAAATGATTTCCAATTGATTTCATTTATAATAAACATTAAACATAGTTGCTATCTGCTAACTTGACGCTCGATAAATTTTGTTAATAACAAAAAAACTATTTTTTTCCAAATGTTTAAACAATTTTCCCAAACTTTCCCAAATGATTCCCAAATTATATGAACAATAATAATCTAAAAATATTCAATTTGTCTGCTAACTCTACGGCGGTAACGCGCAGGCTATTCTTTACTATGTCTATTGTCTATGACTGTGACGTAACACGTATAGAATCTAGAAAATCTAGATGCTTTCATTGCACGAAGTACGGATTTCTCCAAAATCAATATTGAGTATTAAGCTTATTCGTCTTTGTTTTTCTTCAACTAAAATTGTGGAACAGAATATCTGTGTTGAATATTGAATTAGTTATAAAAACAGTTATCAGGTAAATATTCTTAATCTTTTTTTATCCTGTTTTTATCAGTATAATTTTATGATAATAGTAGTATAATTCTAACCTTAAAAGTTGACTTAATCTTAACCTTATATAAAATTTAATGTAATCTTTACAAGAGCATGTATTTTTTCGTCTTTGTAGTTTCTGCATTAGTTTATCAATATATTAAAATGTTGTATTTATGTCTATTATCAGTAAATGATAATATAGTCAAATCTGTTCCTCTTAGCTATATTTTTTTACATTTTACAAAGTGGATTATATTTATACTTTGAAGGAAATTTTTGAAGCAAAAAAAAAGAAAAGAAAGGAAAAAGAATAAGATTGGAAGAAAATACAGCTAAAAAGAAGAGACTTTTGTCGATATACAGGATCAAAGAAACACTAGAAAATTATAATTAATTGAGATATATTTCTATATATATGTAAGTATATATACATATACATATACATATAATAAAAGAATTTAAAATTACAAAAATGCAATAAAAGTTGTTAGTAAACATATATGAATATAGAGATAATTTATGTGATATAAAATAATTTGTGAATTGAATCAAAATGTATGTTCTACTTGTAATACAGCTATTAGATTTTTAAATTTTATTATATTATTTATACTTTGATTTTCTTCCTTGTATTTTTTAATGTGTAGAAAATAATATTTTGTTATTACTTCTATATTTTTTATTATTGTTAAATTAAGAATTGTCTAATAAAATAGCTATTATGGTCAGTTATTTGTATTGTTCTACAGTGTATGATCCTGTATATGGCAATTGGCAGATTCTTCACTGTACGGCAATCTAGCTGCTTGAATAACCAGTACAGCTTTTATACAACTGCTATGACTTCCTTGCTGGTTCCTCCAGCATCTGTCCGTGGGATGACATACTTGGATCGTGATGCATTTGCAACAGTTGTGACTGTATCGACATTAAAGTTACATGACATTGCTATCTCAAAAAATATACATGTGTTAAAAAAATATTTGTTAAAGATGTGTAATTTTAAATCAGTTCAAAAGATGAACGACGGAGCTATTGTTTATCTAAATCCTGATATTGTTAAAAAATTTGAAGATATTACTGAAACTGATAGAAAAGTACTAGTAGATCAATATGAATATTTTAGTACAATGAACATTACAATAAAGTATGACAATTATCGTCGTGATACAATATTGAAATCAATTCTTCCAAAAGATATTGAAGTTCCTACAGCATACAGTTTAGTAGGACATATTGTACAGTTGAATTTACGTGATATACACTTGCCATACAAATTTATTATTGGTCAAGTATTTCTTGATAAGACTGCAAGTGCAAAAACAGTGGTAAATAAAATTAATACAATTGATACATCGTTCCGGTATTTTGCTATGGAAATCCTGGCTGGTGAAAGAAACACAATAACAGTTGCAAAAGAACACGGCTGTACATATCAGTTTGACTTTGCACAAGTTTATTGGAATCCACGTCTGTCTACTGAACATGTACGCATGATAACATTTATGATACAAGGTGATGTTTTATACGACGTATTTGCAGGAGTGGGACCCTTTGCTATTCCTGCTGCACGTAAAAAGATTCATGTATTTGCTAATGATTTAAATCCTGAATCCTATAAGTGGCTTAAAAAAAATGCTACTGTTAACAGGTTAAAAGATAATTTTAAAACTTTTAACATGGATGGTAGAGATTTCTTGAGAAAAGTTGTTAGAGATGATATTTTGGCCAGACGGGCTCAAGATTTACCTGGTTCTGAACACATAATAATGAATTTACCTGCATCAGCTATTGAATTTCTGGATATATTACCTAATTGGTTTACACAAGAAGAACTAAAAAAAGTTTGTCTTAAGTCACCTATATTTCATATATATTGTTTCGTAAAAGCAAATAAAGGAGATGATGTTTGCATGCTTGGAAAGTTATTAATTGAGCAAAAACTTGGTTATACATTGTCTACTGATTCTATTGTCAATATACATGATATTAGGGATGTTTCACCGAATAAACAAATGGTTCGAGTATCATTTTTACTGAAACTAGAAACAGTTAAAGGCGAGGAGCCAGCAATAAAGAAACTTAAAATTAGTAACACTAGTGAACTATAACAATTTGTTTATAAAGAATGGTATAACAAATGTTACAGAGAAAATGGAAGAGAACAAGAGGATTCATAAAAACAAAATTGTTTTTAAAGTTGCAACAGCTTGCAGTATTAAGTTGAAAGCTAAGGCACAAAAAATAATTACTAATTTGAGGAAAGTAAGTGATGAATTATTACAAATTTTGAATGTATGAAATATATGTTATAAGATTGCACTTTAATAATATTATTGGATATATTTGTTAAAATTGTGTTCTTTGATTTATTAAACAATCTAAAAAATAAAATTATCAAACTTAAAATAAAAATGGATACTTAAAGTGTTAATTTGTTTCTTAAATGGATGCTTAAATTTAATATGTTTTTTATTTAATTTAATTTTGCAAAAACTTGACAATTTTTACTATAAACAGATCTAACAATAAGTGAATACAATAATAAAGCATGAATGAAAAATATTTTTAATAAAACATATATTTTTGTGCTTTAAAGTTTGACCTAAAAGGAAATAAGATATCAAAGAAAAACAAAACAATCAGTATGGATCAATTATTAAGAAAATTAGACAAGGATTTTCAAGTATCTAATTCCAAAGTAAAACTTGATGCAAAACAAACTCATAAGAAAGCTATTCAAATAAAGAGATTTTGGTCTCTAAGGTGACTCCAGCACAAACGGATGTAACAGCTTCAATGATGGAACAGATACAACTTTGAAAACCAAAAGAAATGAATAGCCTTAATATATCTATTACAATATAATGTATAATACATTTCTATTTTCTATTAAATATATATTACAGAAAATATAATATAATATAATAAGAAAATAATAATTTTTGTCAATATCACACAGATACACATATACATCCTTATTTTTTATTACAATTTTTATAATAAATATTACAAAAAGATGTAAGATAATGCTTATTATTTAGCTCTCTTACCTTTTCTCTATCATCCAGTTATTCCAATATTTACATGCTATTATCTCATTAAAGTTTTATGAAATATCAGATAAGATATAAATAAAACAAATGTTGTAAATATGTGTCATGCATAATAAAGAAAAATATAAATTTTATGTTATTTATGCAGAAAAATCATTAGTTATTCTTAACTTTCTTTCATTTTAGTGAAAACAGAATTTAGAACGATATGTCACAACAGATACAGCATACCTGTACAGCAAGTTTGATAGTCATAGGAGATGAAATTTTGCGCGGACAAATAATTGATACCAACACATCATATTTGGCAAGAAATTTAACTGCTGCTGGAATAAGACTGCAAAAAGTTATAGTGGTCTCTGATATTGTATGTATTATTTTATTATTATTGTTTATAGCAAATGCATTATAAAGCTATGGCATATGTATATATCATACTATTATATAAAACCCGACTGTTTGTTTGTCCGTCTGTCCGCGGACTACTCATTCGTTAGTGGACCAAATTTTTATTAAAAGTATATGAAACAGGGGTAGAATTTCTCGGGAAGTGCCATGATGTGCGTAGTTTTTCGTTACCGATCTTTTTGGGAACCGGTATCTTTTTGGAAATCTGTTATAAAATTTTTCAGAAAGGGGAGGGGGAGAGAGAGAGAGAGAGAGAGAGAGAGAGAGAGAGAGAGAGAGAGAGAGAGACTATTTGCGTGTCTTATTACATATGTCCTACGGGGGCGAAGCCCGGGTAACCAGCTAGTACATATGGAGGGGAAGGTTGTTTATGCAGTACTTCCATTCAAATAGGCAACTATTTTTATTAGTGATAAATAAGTGTGATTTTTTTCCGTAAAAATCAGCATATAATTAGATTTATTATTTATGACATCTTTAATGGCTGGGCTGAGGGCTGAGTCTCAACAGATCGCAGCGTGGTAATAACTGCTCTACCGAGTACAACACCCCGCCAGGTACCTAAGTCGTCTACAGACGATTCCGAGTCTCGACATCGAACTCGCGAAATCTTATACGACCTCTACGTAATTAAAATATTGAGACAACAGTCACATCTTTTACTAGAGTTGTGAGCCGTGAGAATATATGTACAAACAGCAGCGCGGCAACGAATAAATGATGCATGTTAAAATTATTTGGACATTTTATAACCTCATTGTATTGAAACTTGTATTTATTCAGTATTGCAGATCTTGATGCAACCTAATTTTAATTTTTTTCAGAAACAGACGAATATTTTTATTTTACCCTTTGCTTTATTCAGCGTCCAGAACATGGTAAACGAATGTTTTGAGATATGCGCTATACTCATCAGCTGACACATGCGACGTTGCCAAGCTGCCGCTAATGCCGCTCGAGTCCAGCCGTCAGTTCCGTGTTGTCGATTTAGTCAATCGAAAATTACGTTTTATTAATATATGGTACGGTCAATGAACTCGGGCTTTCATCCAGTATCTTGCAAAATGTTTATTGCATCGTTTCGTCAGTTTTTGGTTCGTTTATCTAGTTTTGAAGTATTAGAATTTTTGCAGCATAACCCTGCTAAAAATGTTCGATTGAAACCGATTGAAAAAAGTTTAATCCGTATGAATCCGGTTTCTTAATCCGGAATTCACGGATTCATAACGATTAAACCGATTAAAAACGATTGAAACGGATTCGTATTCAAGGATGTAATTTCAATCGGATTCTATCGATTTGAATTGTTATGATTTTATAACGATTACACTGATTGAAAACGATTGGAACGGATTGGTATTTAAAGATGTAATTTCAATCGGTTCCTATCGGTTTAAATCGTTATGATAAAAAAAATTATTTATTTTGAAATTTTATTACTATTTTTTAACTAAATTTGTTTCTTAAGATGCAGTCTATGATTATAAATATTTTCTCGTATTTGAAAAACACACTTACCTTGGTGGGATTCGAACTCGGGACCTCTGCATCGTGAGCCAACTGCCTTACGTGGTAGACTACTTCTTAATTTGATGTAAGCGTATATAGTCTACATATATCACAACCAGCGCAAATATATAATTTTTCAAAAATTATCTTAAGAAACAAATTCAGTTTAAAAAGAGTAATAAATTGAATTGGATATATAATAAATATAATATTTCTTAATGTCGGGTGAATGTCAGAAACCAGTGCTGGATCATTATGAAATTTTGTGTTCGTAAATATATTCATAAATAATCGGGGCCTTATGTTATGTAAGGCCATCTCTAACAAATTTCTACACGGGAACAACTTAACACGCGAAAAGCGGGAAGAGGGAAGGCGATTTCACTTCAAGTTGGAGTGAAGTTTGGAGTGACAACTTCATTCTAACGACTTTACTTTAAAAATCAGAGTGAAACTCTACTCTTTTTACCTTAGAGTGAATAAATTTACTCTATTGGAGCGAATATTCACTCTTTTTGAGTGAACTGGTCAGTAACTCCATGATTAGAGTGAAAATTTCACTCCAAAAAATTTAGAGAGAAACCGATTGAAACGGATTAGTATTCAACAATGTAATTTCACTCGTTTTCTATCGGTTTGAATCAGTCTTAGTCAATCGTTTAAATTGTTATGATTTCGTGAACCCCGAAATCACGAAATTATAATGATTTAAACGGATTGACTGACCGATTCAAACTGATAGAATCCGTGAATTCCGGATATATAAACAGGATTATTTACTACTTTATTATAATTCCATTTTTTGTACTACTTGAGCCACCCTAAAATTTGCCTGTTTTCTGGACCTCGATTTTTGAAACTTTTTTATGCCAAATGGTTACTTATGATGACCCAATAATCCCTGCAAAATTTCAAGATGAGCATATGCCCCGTTTAAGAAATATAGGGTGTCAAAGTTGACCATGTCCAATC
Organism: Temnothorax ravouxi; assembly: GCA_030770255.1. Classification (NCBI taxonomy): domain Eukaryota; kingdom Metazoa; phylum Arthropoda; class Insecta; order Hymenoptera; family Formicidae; genus Temnothorax; species Temnothorax ravouxi. Next base: position 88,647 of record JASTWP010000535.1, read on the forward strand.
AAAAAATATAGCAGCTTCACATTTATAGGTACTCCAATAATAATGTCCAAACAATTCAGGCGAAATGGTTCTTTTAAGATTTTTGGCTGCTGATTACGAATCTGAAGTCAGATTTTAAAAATACAAAATGGCGGATTCAATATGGCGGACGAATTTTTTTTAAATTCATTAGATTTACTTGAAACTTGTTACTCGGGGGTTTTTGGGGTCGCTGATTACGAAATTAAAGTCAGTTTAGAAAAATTTAAAATGGCGGATTTAATATGGCGGATTGATTTTTTTTAAATTTATCGGATTTACTTGAAACACGTTACTCGGGGGTTTTTGGGGTCGCTGATTACGAAATTGAAGTCAGTTTAGAGAAATTTAAAATGGCGGATCCAATATGGCGGATTTATTTTTTTAAATTTATCGGATTCACTTGAAACACGTTACTCGGGGGTTTTTGGGGTCAAATGATGACAGATTATTCGTGGAAATTGAGCATGTATCTTAATCTTGAGATATGGGGGGTCAAAGGGGGGATATTACAATAATAAAATAGTAGGTATTTATGATGTTGCACATATATTGAAACAAAGTAAAATAAGATGGAATACTATGACATTGGTTTTAAAAAGACGTATTCTTTAGAATGTGTAATGATTGGAGTGGGTGTGCAGTGAACAAATCGGAGGAGTAAATGACGCGCTTGCGCTGAAGGCGCAGTAATCGTGCTACTATGATTGGTGCGCACAACCAGTCGTATGGCTTGGGTTGCATGTCATAAGCAGTCATAAAACCGGATTGTAAGTGGTCATAAATAGTCGTAAATTCTGGTCGTAAGAGGTCGTACGCGATCGTAAGGACTATAAGCAGTCGTAAAGGACAACGGGCGTAAGGGACTATTTGACCGACGCGTAGCCGCCTAGTGGCCCCAGACCGAAGAATTCTAAAAGAAACACGTCCTGTAACATTGTAAAACTTGGGGAATTGGCTCACTGCTAATTCTAACATCTATATTGTGGTTTCTATATTGTTTATGAGATAGCCACTTTTTGAAGACGATGTTTATAGCTCATTTTTAAACAGTTCCGTCTGTAGTAGAAATATTATCAGTTATTTTCAGAAGTTGGTAGATATTTTTTCTTTTATGATTGTAAGCCATAATTCTGTTTTTAGTAAATGATAAGCTGTTTTGCAAAGTACAGGGTTTTTGAACTTGTTCTTGTTTTGATGGTATTTGTTCTTTGTTCTTGTTTGGATGGTATTTTGTAACTTGTTTCTTTAACTTTAGTAAAATAATTCAAAGTCTATTTCCAAATGTAAAAAATGCCTTTTATTACTTGTATAGGTTGCACACAACCAAAAAGATCTAAAGATGATAAGTTTTTTCTTTGGACATTTTTAATAACACTTTGATTGTTGTTAACAACTTACGACAAACGTATAATGCCAAGAAAAGAAAATTAGACAAAGTATTTGATGTTCCAGATAATAGTAAGATATGTAAGTCATGCTATACCATAAGTAAAGATCCTCGTGTCCATGTTGATCCTGATACACCTGATTTATCTATGTATAGACAGGGATTGAACTCTCACACTTAATGTACGTTTGGTTGCAAAAATGTTGAGATGTTGATCTCAGTTCCAAGCAAGTTGAGACATTTATTACTCATGAATTACAAATTCCTTGTTTCTTATGATGCTCGAATGTGTATTACACATACTGGTACTATTAACTACTGGCCTGTCGTTAAGCAGATATCTAAAGAAGTAAACAATGAGAATCATAGAGAAATCAGTAAATTAATGTTCAAGTATTATCATGAAACTGACAATAAAAAGAACATTATTTTTAATATTGAGAATTTGGATTTTATTGATAATGATATTTTTAAAGCATGGTTTGGTTTCAATAAAAATGATTTTCAAGAAATCTGTAACTTCAAAGAGTCATGTTTTTCAACACATTTAGCTATTTTTCTTTGTAAAATACGTACTGCTTTATCAAATGAACAACTAAGTTTACTCTTTGATTGCTGTCCTCAAACAATTGCCAACCGCATAGACAAGGCAAGAAAGGACTTGCTCATTAATTTGGTACCAAAATTAATCAATGTCACTGATCGTTCGAAACTACTAACTAACAATACTCCTATGGCAAAAATGTTATTTGGTATTCTTGATGACAAAGCCTGTTGCATATTTGATGCAACATACCGCCTTACTAAAAAATCTAAAAATTTTGCAGGACAGAAAATGTTATGGAGCGAACAAAAAAAAATGCCGTTAGTAAAGCCAATGGTTGGATGCACACCTAATGGATATATAACCCATGTATTAGGTCTTTACGATGCGAATCATAACGATGCAGTAATTTTAGAAGATTGTTTTCAGAGATTTCAAGACGAGATGAGTACTTTACAAGAAGGCGATGTTATTTTAGCAGACAGAGGATTTCGCGATGTAATTACATTTCTTAAGGAAGAAAAAAAATTAAATGTTTACTGCCCTGGTCTTGGCCAACTTGAAACAATCGAAGCTAACCAGTCTCGATTTGTTACTAAAGTTCATTGAACAAGTTTTTGGCCGACTAAAAAACAAAGTTTAAAATATTTGCTTTGCCAGCACATAATGCAACACTCGCCAATGATTACGATTCATTTAAAATTGCATGTGCCTTGTTAAACTTATTCCATAAGCCAATCTGCAGTGATCAGATGTATGAAAATGTTGTAACAATAATGACCTCGCGATTAAATGTTCCAAACAAGCTTAAAAGTATTGTGGAACAATACAATCTCGCTCAAATGAAAGTTCCATATATCGAAGTTAACTATACTCATCTTGACAATCGAGTAAACAACAACCTTCTTCAATTTCCAGAACTGACAATGAACGATTTATATTGTAGGAGCAGTGAATAGAGACATTTTTAGTATAGCGATACTTCAGTATAGAGACATTCTGGTATAGAGACATTTTAGTGAGAAAGCGAGATTGGACAGAGATGGCGTGGGTGAAGCGTGTGTGGTGGCGAGCGTGAGAGAGGGAGGCGGGGAGTCGGGCTAGGACGGTGATCGCGTGAGGACGTGTGGAGAGCGGTCTCGAGTACTCGTTAGATTTTGCTGGAAGTTTTCCTCGCGCGGTGTGACGGAATATCGTTCTCGGTCAAAGATCCTACATAAATATTGGGGGCTCGTCCGGGATTTGGCTAGTAGAACGGTTCCGTACGTTGTCTGGTGCGGTGTGTGCGCATCGGAAATTCGACGGCGTGCGTAACGGGCAGACGGCCTCAGAAACATTACGCGACGCTAAGGCGTGACTATAAGGCGTGCGGTTGAGAAGATTTGGTGGTGCGGATCGTAACTGGCAGGCGGCTGTGTGGTTATAGGACGTGCGAAACTGATTTGCGTGCTGAGTGCACACAGGGTGACTCGATGAAAGGCATAACGAGAAAATGGCGGATTCCGGCAAAGTCGATGCGGGAACGAGCGCGAACGTGGTAGACGTGGATGCGCTATCACAGGAAGGATTAAGGCGTAAACTAGAAGAGCTCAAGTTGTCTGTGAAGGGCAGTAAACCCGTGTTGGCGGAAAGGCTGCGACAAGCTCTGTCCGGTAACGCAATAGACGCAACCAACGTGAAAGGAAGTAAAGTTACCGACGGAGAAAACGAAGAAGAGTCGAAGGTGGAAGACGTTGACCGGTTAACGGTAGCTGAGTTGAAAACGCGCCTGCGCGAATTAGGGCTGAAGACGATAGGCGACAAGGCAACGCTGCGTGATAGACTAAGGGCCGCTATAGAAGAAGATGGCGAATCAGAAGACGACGAAGGTGACGAAGATGACGACGACGAAGATGGCAGCAGTGAAGATGAGGAAAGAGCGCCAGCGGCGAGAAGGAGCATCAATAGGAGAAGCGGAAAACACGAAGTAAACAGACGAGACGTATACCCTGTTAGACAGGTGATTATGTCATTTAAAGACGTCGAGGATGCCCTCGAAACATTTAGCGGAGACGGCGGTGAAAACATACATCGCTGGCTGATTCATTTTGAAGAAACGGCTGAAGTGGACGGAAGCTCAGAAGGTTATATACGCTAAAAGATTGTTACGTGGATCTGCAAAGTTATTTGCTAATTTTGAATGTTCTGCCAAGAATTGGAAGAAGTTGAGACAGTCTCTGGTGAGCGAATTCTCAAAGACGATAAACAGCAAGCAGTTGCATCAGAGGTTAAGTTCGGTGAAGAAGAAAAATGACGAATCGTATCAGGCGTATGTTTATCGTGTTTTGGAAGTAGCTAGTCATGGCGACATCGAGTTAGATGCCAAAATCCAGTATATAATAGATGGTATTCAAGATGAAGAAGCAAACAAGATCATTTTGTACTCGGCAACCACGATCAGGGAGCTGAGAAAGAGGTTAACTCAATACAAAGTTCAGAAGAGTAATTCTAGAAGTAAGTCAACAATGAAGAATCGACCTTCAGATAAAACTAAGAAGATGCCTCAAGCTGGACAGGCGGCAGACAGTGACAAGCAGAGAAGATGTTTTAATTGCGGGAGCAAGAAGCATATAAGCAATGACTGTCCGGATAAAGAGAAAGGGCCGAAGTGCTTCAAGTGTGCGCAGTTCGGGCACGTGGCTACCAAGTGCACAAAGTCAGCTAACAACAACGAAGCGGCAGCCCCTGCTAAGGTACGAGTAGACGCAGTAAAGTCGGGAGATAAGAAGACGTACAAAGAGGTCACGATGCTAGGAAGAAAAGTGAAAGCAGTGATAGATCCAGGAAGTGATCTGCATTTAGTTCGTGCCAGTTTTTATGTGATGTTTGGGCACCTCTAAGCTAAAACAGGAGATAGTTTCATTTGAAGGAGTCGGCGCTTCCGCGAGCAAAACACTGGGACGATTTGAGGCTGACATTATCATCGACGAGTTGAACTTTACATTCGCTTTTGATGTTATACCAGATCATTTTATCGCGCATGATTTGTTGATTGGAGGTGAGCTATCAGATCATGCTGAGATACGATTAAAGAAAAGATGTGCAACTTTGATGAAGATCGACACTGAAGAAATACAAGCGGTTAATTCGGAGTGGAAAGAAGTTTTGAGTGTAAATGTACTTGATGAGCCAGACGACGATAATGAAGTAGACGTGACTCATGTCGCAGACACGACCTTGAGAGCTGATTTGAAAGAGTTGATCGAAGATTATCAGCCACAACAGACTAAGGATAGTGGCGTAAAGATGCGAATCATGCTGACGGACAACGTTCCGGACTGCGGAAGCGACCATCAGTTGCTGGTTGCGGAGTTTAAAGCCCGGCTCAAAGTCGTCCATAAAGCCAGTAACAACAAGGCACTGCACATACACGCTGATGCAATACCGCAATTCAGGCAGGACATGGGGACTAGGCTTCTAAAAATAGAGAAGAATTTAACAGAATCAGCCAATGATATGTGGGTCAGACTAAAAACAGCCATAATAGACTCTGCAGAGACCATTGTGAAACAACGCCGGGGTCCGCGTAGTAAACCTGACTGGGTGAGCCAGGAGACCTGGTCCGCCGTCCTGCGCCGCAGGACCTTAAAGGAAAATGGTCTAAGCACTGAAGATAATAAGAGGCACTATCGTGAGCTACACAGAACTGTCAAAAGACTCTGCCGTAAGGACAAGGATGCAGAGGTGAACAGAGTGTGTCAGGAGATTGAAGAATCATCCAACAGAGCACACACAAAAGACATGTTCTGTAAAGTCAAGTCACTGACAAAGAACATTAAGATCAAGAACTGGACATTAGAGGATGATGCGGGAAGTATCATCACAGATCGATGCAAGGTGCTAGAACGATGGAAGGAATACTGCCGAGGTCTATACGCGGCAACGGAAGATGCAGAAGAACTGAGAACGAGTGAATGTGGCATGAGGGAGCCGGACATTCTTCTTGCGGAGATAGAATGGGCCATAGCAAGACTAAAACACAAAACTAGCGGAGGCGATAGAGTCACAGCCCAAATGCTCAAGAACCTAGGCCCAGAGGGCACGCACATGCTCCACTTGATCTGTCAGAAGGTCTGGAGTACTGGACGATGGCCGGATGACTGGACTGAGTCTATACTTGTCCCTCTGCACAAAAAGGGCTCAACTCGCAAATGCGAAAATTACAGGACAATATCATTGTTGTCACATGCTAGTAAAATACTCTTGAGCATAATTAAGGCAAGACTAGAAAATTACATTGACCGGCATATCTCAGAAGAGCAGGCTGGTTTCGTTAAAGGTAAAGGCACACGCGAACAAATCCTCAACGTCCGACAGCTGATTGAGAAGAGCAGAGAATTTAATGTGCTAATAGTGATGTGTTTCATTGACTATGCCAAGGCGTTTGACTGCGTCAGCTGGAAGAGAATGTTCGAAGTGATGAAAGAAACGGGAGTTCCTGAACACTTGATACTTCTTGTGCAAAACCTGTATCTGGATGGCACATGTAGAGTCCGACTGGAGGATGCCACTTCGGGGCCCTTCAGCGCAGGAAGGGGAGTGAGACAGGGCTGTATTTTATCACCGAAGTTCTTCAACCTTTACGGCGAATATATCATGCGCAGAGTATTGGAGGGCTGGACAGGGGGTGTCCGAATAACCGGGAGAAAGATCAGCAATCTCAGGTTCGCAGACGACACCACGATTTTGGGTGCAACCGAAAGCGAGTTGGCAGAACTGCTTCGTAGGGTGGAGGTCGAGAGTGTACAACTGGGACTCCACATAAACAGAAGCAAGACCAAACTAATGTTCATCGACCGTGCCGGGAACCTGCAGCGCACGCACGAGCTCCGTGACTTGGAGGTGGTTTCGGACCTTGTATACTTGGGCTCCATGATCAGTAACAATGGAAGCTGCGACGGAGAAGTAAGGCGCCGCAGCAACATGGCAAAAGAGGCTATGAGGCGGCTCGACAAAATCTGGAGAAATCGTGGCATGAGCAGGAAGACCAAAGTCCGACTAGTCCAGTCCTTGGTTTTCTCAATATTCCTATATGCCGCTGAAACATGGACACTGAAGGCAAGATTGAGGAACAGAATAGATGCACTCGAAATGTGGTGCTGGCGGAAAATGCTGGGTGTGCCTTGGACGGCCCGTCGCACAAACGCGTCAATCCTGCAAGAACTTGGAATTCAAACTCGCCTGTCCACGATCTGCCTAAGGCGTATTCTGAGGTTCTTCGGACACATCTCCAGACGCGAACCGGACAGCTTGGAGAGACTTATGATTGTTGGTCAGGTCGAGGGAAGAAGAGGCAAAGGCCGATCCCCGACAAGATGGGGCGATGCCGTCAGAGTAACCACGCAGGGACCCATCCACGAGGCGATGCGCAGAGCCGAGGACAGGGAATCGTGGCGACAGATGGTCCACGATTCATGTGGTCACGATCCTCAGTAATGAGGGACCGACTATGATGATGACAACGTTCCGGTGTATCAACGTGCACGAAGATTATCGGCCGAGCAAACTCGAATTGTGAATGGTATAATCCAGTCCTGGATAAAAGATGGAGTAGTCCGACCAAGTTCATCCGACTATGCCAGTCCCGTAGTATTAGTGGAGAAGAAGAACGGAGAATGGAGACTCTGTGTAGATTATAGGGCGTTGAATAAGAAGATAATTAGAGACAGAAACCCTTTGCCCTTGGTCGAAGATCAATTAGATAGGTTGCAAGAGGCAGCAGTGTTTAGCACACTCGACTTGAAGGACGGATTTTTCCACGTAGCGGTAAACGAGGAGAGTGTCAAATTTACGTCGTTTATAGTATCAGATGGTCAGTATGAGTTTCTTAAAGTTCCTTTCGGGCTCTGTAATTCACCAGCTGTTTTTCAGAGACACATTAGAGCGGTATTTAGAGATTTGATCGCTGACGGCACTGTTTTGTCCTACTTGGATGATCTAATTGTGGCAGCTAAGACTGAAGAAGAAAATCTACAGAAGTTAAAAAGAGTCTTACAGGTGGCCAAGGAGTATGGCTTAGTGTTCAACTGGAAGAAGTGCCAATTTTTAGTCAAGATCGTGGACTATCTAGGTTACGTCATAGAAGCAGGGCGATACCGACCATCCGATAGGAAGACGTTGGCGGTGGCCAAATTCCCCAAGCCTACTACTGTGAAGCAGGTTCAAAGTTTCTTGGGCCTTACGAGCTATTTTAGGAAATTTATTGTCCACTTCGCGGTGATTGCCCGTCCGCTGACTAACTTATTGAAGAAGGATGCAAAGTTTGTTTTTGGACCAGAACAAGAAGTAGCTTTCGACCAACTCAAGACGGCATTGATGGAAAAATCGGTGTTACGTCTCTATCAAGTAGGAGCAGAGACTGAACTACACACAGACGCGTGTTCAGAGGGACTAGGCGCTGTTTTATTGCAAAAAGATTCCAATGATGGTCTTCTCCATCCAATATACTACGCCAGCTGGAAGACATCTCCAACGGAAGAAAAGTACACTAGTTTCGAGTTGGAGGTACTAGCAGTGGTGAAAGCATTGAAGAAGTTCAGAATCTACTTGCTGGGAATCTCTTTCAAGATAGTCACAGACTGTAAGGCATTTGCCTTCACGGTGAAAAAGAAGGACTCATGTTTGCGAGTATCGCATTGGATATTACTGATGGAGCAATTCCAATACTCCATTGAGCATCGGTCAGGAACGGCCATGCGTCACGTTGACGCTCTAAGTAGAAACCCAGTGAGCGTACTACACGTGCAAGAAAGTCAAGATGCATTAGTTGCGAGGATTCGAAAAGCTCAAGAAGAAGATATAGAATTGCAGGAGATCATAGAAGCCACTTGACAAGGAAGAAACGACAAGTTTAAGCTAGTAGGAGGCGAAGTGCTGTATCATCTTGAAGAAGGATTAGATCAATTAGTTGTCCCAAAGTCAATGCAGTACGAAGTAATCAGGATGGCGCATGAACGAGGACATTTCAGATGGAGAAAAACAGAGTATGTCTTACAGCAAGAATTCTGGTTTCCCCACATGAGACGGAAGATTCAGGCGCTAATTAATAATTGCATGAAATGTTTGCTGACGGAAAAGAAGCAAGGACGAGCAGAGGGTCTCTTGAACCCTATCAATAAAGGAGAACATCCGTTAGTAACCTACCATATAGATCACTTAGGCCCCATGCCGTCAACAAAGAAGTGCTATAAGCATATTTTCGCTGTAGTGGATGCCTTTACAAAATTTGTTTGGCTTTATCCGGTGAAGTCCACGACTGCAGACGAAGTGGTGACTCGAATGAAGAAACAAGCAGCTATTTTTGGAAATCCCAGAAGAGTGATTACAGACAGAGGTTCAGCTTTTACCTCCAAGACGTTTGAAGAATATTGCGCTGAAGAAGGAATCGAGCATATCTTAGTCACTACAGGAGTACCCCGAGGAAATGGGCAGGTGGAGAGAATTAATCGATGCATTATTCCTATACTGTCCAAGGTGTCACTTTCCAATCCGATGGAATGGCATAAACACGTTGACGTAGTACAGCAGCACTTAAATGCATCATTCAATCAAAGCATTGGCAAATCCCCGTTTGAAGTTATGATTGGAACACACATGAAGCTGAAGGACGACATTAATCTGCGCAACTTAATCGAAAAGGAAATTCTTGAAAACTTCGAGAACCAGCGAAGTCAACTACGAGATGGTGCAAGATTCAATTTGCTTAAGATTCAAGAAGAAAATCGAAAAACATACAATCGCAAACGGAAGAAGGCACAGCAATATAAAGAAGGTGATATAGTCGCCATCAGGAGAACTCAACTAGGAGGCGGTCTCAAGCTTTATCCTAAATTTTTGGGACCATACAAAGTCGTGTCCGTGATGCGGAATAATCGATATCTGGTGGAAAAGCGAGGGTCCTGATCGAACGAGTACAGCAGCTGATTACATGAAACCATGGGCACGTGGCGAGGAGGATTTCTACAAGTCCGAGGATGAACCCGAACCGGAGGGCTCAAAGGACGAGGAAGCTGACTGTGTCGAGGGCGACAAAAAGTTGCAGGATGGCCGAGTGTAGGAGCAGTGAATAGAGACATTTTTAGTAAAGCGATATTTCAGTATAGAGACATTCTGGTATAGAGACATTTTAGTGAGAAAGCGAGATTGGACAGAGATGGCGTGGATGAAGCGTGTGTGGTGGCGAGCGTGAGAGAGGGAGGCGGGGAGTCGGGCTAGGACGGTGATCGCGTGAGGACGTGTGGAGAGCAGTCTCGAGTTCTCGTTAGATTTTGCTGGAAGTTTTCCTCGCGCGGTGTGACGGAATATCGTTCTCGGTCAAAGATCCTACATTATTATCTCAGTCTGGGTCCGTATCAAATAAAAAATGCTGTTTCGTACTATGCTGAACATAATAAAGATAATATCTTCCTCGTGCACAAGTTTCAGCCAAATGCCAGACATGCAACTGCTAAATTGAATTTTACAAACCATGGAATTGACGTTGCAAAACCACTACTGGTAAAAGCCTATATGAAATCCCGCTACCGTAGTGGAAAACATCACCATATATTTGTATTGGTGGATAAAAATAAATGTGGAAGGGATGCTATTGTAGAATACTATTGTACATGTGAGAGTGGTGCCCGTACAGTTGCTGCTGTACATCATGACGATAGTATGGTACCTCAGTTATGGGCAATATCATGGGATAACGGTGCCCAATCCTGCAATATGTAACGTCTCTATAACAATTCCTAAAAATAAATAAAAACACACACAAACATATGCGCGCCCTCATACACACAGGTGACGGCAAGGGGAACCACCTAAAAAAAGCACCCCAATGAGATGTAAATCTGACCGTGCGACCTCCTCGCGGTACATCTTGGGTTACGCTAACGCCGGCAGTAGCTCAAAACACAACTATAACCTTACCGGTGTGTATAAGCTGTAGTAATTTCTACAACCTTGCATTGCATTCCTTTTGAAAAGCCCTTTCATACGAGTCCCCACTCGGCTTACCGCACTATGTGAGGTTTTCGACTCCGTCCAGCCCTTCTCTCCCCCAATGGGGTGTTCACTGCACACCCACTCCAATCATTACACATTCCAAAGAATACGTCTTTTTAAAACCAATGTCATAGTATTCCATCCTATTTTACTTTGTTTCAATATATGTGCAACATCATAAATACCTACTATTTTATTATTGTATCTAATATCTCCCCTTTGACCCCCTATATCTCAAGATTAAGATACATGTTCAATTTTCACGAATAATTTGTCATTATTTGATCCCAAAAACCCCCGAGTAACGTGTTTCAAGTAAATCCGATAAATTAAAAAAAAATCAATCCGCCATATTGGATCCGCCATTTTGAATTTTTTTAAACTGACTTTAATTTCGTAATCAGCGACCCCAAAAACCCCCGAGTAACAAGTTTCAAGTGAATCCGATGAATTTAAGAAAAATTTGTCCGCCATATTGGATCCGCTATTTTGAATTTCTCTAAACTGACTTTAATTTCGTAATCAGCGACCCCAAAAACTCCCGAGTAACAAGTTTCAAGTGAATTTGATAAATTTAAGAAAACTTCGTCCGCCATATTGTGGATACCCTATTTTGAATTTGTAAAATCTGACTTTAGATTCGTAATCAGCAGCCAAAAATCTTAAAAGAACCATTTCGGCTGAATTTTTTGGACATTATTATTGGAGTATAAATGTGAAGCTGCTATATTTTTTTATTGGACATGGTCAACTTTGACACCCTATATTTTTTAAACGGGGCATATGCTCATCTTGAAATTTTGCAGGGATTATTGGGTCATCATAAGTAACCATTTGGCATAAAAAAAGTTTCAAAAATCGAGGTCCAGAAAACAGGCGAATTTTGGCCAATTTTTAGGGTTGCTCATTACAATGTGCAGTATTTATTTAACCCTTCGAGAAAACACCTTTTTTTTATTCACGGAGAACACTCTGGGTCATCAAAATTTGTTTTTTTTAATTTTTTTAAAATATGTAAATAATTTCAACGGCACTTTTTATTTATATCAATTGATTTAACAATGTTCCAAGTACATCTGGGAATTTTTTCAAGCTGATCGCACTCGTCAATTTAAAATGGTGGACGATCAAAGTGTGTGTGTAGAGTCAGATTGACCCAGTGTGTTCTTTTGAAAAAAAAAGTTTTTTACGAAAAAAATTTAATTTTTTTATGTTTAATATTTTTGGCTAAAATGTTTTCTGGCAAAAAAAGAAAAAAAGGGTGAAATTGACCCTGTGTGTTCTCGAAGGGTTAAATAAAAACATTTTACAATTTTGCAAATATAGAACTCATAATTTTACCAAAAGGAAATTCTGTAGTAAGAACTTTATTACGTAAAAATTATGTGTTATATACAATTTTAATGATTAAAGCGGATTTAATCCAATTCACATAGCTACTTTCCCTAATTTAAATGGATTAAGCGCAGATACGATTAAAACCGATTGAGTAGAATTCAGATGAATCCGGAAATATCGCATTAAATCCGATTCCGGTGTTGTATTAAAATTTCACGATTGATGCGGATTCAATACGATACATGTGGTCATTTTATTTACCCGATTAAAATGGATTAGGATTAACACGATTGAAACCGATTCAGTCGGATTCAGATAAATCCGGAAATATCGCATTAAATCCGATTTCGGTGTTGTATTAAAATTTTACGATTGATGCGGATTCAATACGATTCATGTAGTCACTTTATTTACCCAATTAAAATGGATGTGCATTAATACGATTGAAACTGATAACGACGGATTCAGATCAACCCGGAAATGCCGAATTAAAAACGATTCCGATTGATTTGTTATTAGAACCGATTCACTTCCAATCGGGCATCCGATTAACCGGATTGGAAACGCATTCATTCCGATTCAATTTCACCAAATTTAATACGGAACCAATCGGATTTAATCGGTCATTTTCAGCAGGGAAGCGCTTTAACCTCGTTTTTCGGATAAGTGGTCCCCGCACCGCGTTAAATTGACAAAGTTTACGGACATATCTCCGGAACCAAACGGTAAAAAAATCCGAAACTTTACAGACACACGCGAGGAACGTTAATCTTTCGCGCGCCATTTAGCTTTAACATTATGCTATTACTATTACACTGTTAACCCATTGATACACACAACTGTCAAAATATACAATGACAGCTGCAAATGAAGTAAGCGCAGCAAGAGAACCAATCGGCATCGCGGAAAAGAGGCTTCAATTTTCGATACAAACGAAATTCACCCGTAACACGGCTTTTTTAAGAATGGACTAGACATTACAGACGCGCGCGCTTCGCGCGCGCCATTTAGCTTTAACATTATGCTATTACCAGAGAGAAACCTGAGAGAGGCCATCCCGGCGTTTTCCGTCAATTTTTGTGTGCCCGATTTTCCGACGCGCCACCTGAGAAAGTGCGCATAAACTACGTCGTTTCACTCGGTAACCGCACATGGTTTGCGTCCGTGCTAATGGTTCGTGTCCGAACTAGCCAGTTAGAGGGGATATGCTGCGGCCGCGGCGGCCGCGCTCGGCCGGCCCGGCGCACAGTGGAGCCGTTTGCGCGAATCGCGGAAAATATTATGTTACTTGTAAAATATGCAATGAATGATCATAAAACCTTTCAATGTTGACTTATAAAAATTGCAAAAGTGTATATTTATTAAAAATTAATGATAGAAACAAGTATTCTTTGATTGAAATTAAATAAAAATTCAATTTACATTTAATTTACGTATAAAAGCAAAGTAATTCTTGCGTTTCATCGCCAGTCTAAATTTTTTTTATGTGGTTTACTTCTTAAACTAGTTATTAACGGACCGGATGACACGAGCATCATATGCATATCATCTTCATTTGTAAACAGACGGCTACATTTTCTACTATGAATTAAGTCGATATCGTTTATAGTCCTTATTTCTTGCCTCTTGAGTTTCTTCCGATAATGTCCCAACAGGTAACGCTGCATAATTTCTATAATTTCCTTACCGTGAAGAAGAATTTTGTGAACGGTAATTGGCATAAAGTACCAAGAATATTTTTCAATAAATATTTCCGCTGCCTTCTACGCATAAGAACCGAATTTTTCTGAATTTATTTCTTCACCACAATTAATCGTTTGTAATATTGTGTGGAAAATCTTTTGATCAATTCCTCGTCAACTCCAGTTATTTCTGCTGTGATTTTTGGATCAGCAAAAAATCGTCGAGAAGTATTTCCGTCATTAGATGATCCGGAACCTTGTTTAACGATGTCTACCCTCAGTCCAAGTTTATTATAAAAAGCGTCTTGTATTCTTTTTTTGTTTCTTCTTTTTGAACGCGTGTTTCTGGCGTTGTTGACCACTTCTTGAAAGACAAATTGTAGGCAATATGTAATATACACTTCATAAATTTGATTCGTGCGTGCAAGGGTGACATTCCTAATTTGAGTGCCTCTTCTTTGTTAGACCTTTTGTTAATTTCTGTTAAGTTGTTCATTTGAGATGGTTTGGATCCGCAAATGAAGCACACGAAGATGATGAAGGCGTGTGGGTTACAGCTTGAGCTACCTTGCCGTCTATCATCGTAAATATAATTTGATGATTTATTTTAAATGTGGTTCCGAACTTTTCTATTTCTGTTTCTCGTAATTGAGCAATTTCGTCATCCATACGTTGCTTTTCACTTTTTATTTTTTCAGCAGTTTCTTTTGTGTATTCAAATTGTATTGCTCTGCAATATCTCATTGAAGAAGGTCGATCATTATATTCCAAATAATAATATTTTTATCGTAAAATGAAGTAAGACGTAAGGGCACCAATGAAGTCATAAACATATATTCATCAGATATTTTTTTGTCCATAAAACTTTGTTTGTATTCGCTCTGACCTGATGATCCATCACAACCCCATTTCGTGAGCAATGTTAATTCATTGACATCAACCATATTTTCCTTATCTATTAAATTGTCTCAAATAGTCTTTTTGCAGTATGATCTAGTAATTTTTGTAAATTATTTGACGCCGAACTGTCTGTAATATTAATGTCGTCTGGGTAGCAATCCTGTTTTGATTTTTGGATATTTTATACGATGGAAATTTATACGATTGAATCCAATTTTCTTCGTCGCAGCTCTTATTGTTTCATACTGTCGTCTTGATAACTGAGCATCCATTATTAATGCCAGAGCAGTGTTAGCATCAAAACCATTTTTCTGATTTTGTATTTTACTTGAAGCGGCATCGATCATTTGTTGTGGGTAAGCAGCGCGTAATTCGCTTAGTTTCATCCGTTTTGCACTATCACAGCATTCGTCGAAACTCTTTTTCGGTCTGCCTACTGAATAGTTTGATGGCCCAGTTCGAGTAGAACTTGCAACTTCAAATTCGACTTCAAAAATATCTTGTAACCAAGTACTGTACTTCTTACAGAATCTCGGCTTTAATCGTTGCACTGTATTCCATCTTGAATTTAGCTGTGGAAGAAATCGTTTTCTAATCTCCTGCAAAATCTTGTCGAGATAATTGTCTGGAAGACTTGGGTAAGATGTACCAATACATAATTTTAGACGATTGACATCTCGATCAAGACATGAAAAGCTTTTCCATCTCCTATCAAGAATTAGTCACAGAATTTTTCCGTTGTGATCGAGATCTCAATCGTCTAAAATTATGTATTGGTACATCTTACCCAAGTCTTCCAGACAATTATCTCGACAAGATTTTGCAGGAGATTAGAAAACGATTTCTTCCACAGCTAAATTCAAGATGGAATACAGTGCAACGATTAAAGCCGAGATTCTATAAGAAGTACAGTACTTGGTTACAAGGTATTTTTGAAGTCGAATTTGAAGTTGCAAGTTCTACTCGAACTGGGCCATCAAACTATTCAGTAGGCAGACCGAAAAAGAGTTTCGACGAATGCTGTGATAGTGCAAAACGGATGAAACTAAGCGAATTACGCGCTGCTTACCCACAACAAATGATCGATGCCGCTTCAAGTAAAATACAAAATCAGAAAAATGGTTTTGATGCTAACACTGCTCTGGCATTAATAATGGATGCTCAGTTATCAAGACGACAGTATGAAACAATAAGAGCTGCGACGAAAAAAATTGGATTCAATCATATAAATTTCCATCGTATAAAATATCCAAAAATCAAAACAGGATTGCTACCCAGACGACATTAATATTACAGACAGTTCGGCGTCAAATAATTTACAAAAATTACTAGATCATACTGCAAAAAGACTATTTGAGACAATTTAATAGATAAGGAAAATATGGTTGATGTCAATGAATTAACATTGCTCACGAAATGGGGTTGTGATGGATCATCAGGTCAGAGCGAATACAAACAAAGTTTTATGGACAAAAAAATATCTGATGAATATATGTTTATGACTTCATTGGTGCCCTTACGTCTTACTTCATTTTACGATAAAAATATTATTATTTGGAATATAATGATCGACCTTCTTCAACGAGATATTGCAGAGCAATACAATTTGAATACACAAAAGAAACTGCTGAAAAAATAAAAAGTGAAAAGCAACGTATGGATGACGAAATTGCTCAATTACGAGAAACAGAAATAGAAAAGTTCGGAACCACATTTAAAATAAATCATCAAATTATATTTACGATGATAGACGGCAAGGTAGCTCAAGCTGTAACCCACACGCCTTCATCATCTTCGTGTGCTTCATTTGCGGATCCAAACCATCTCAAATGAACAACTTAACAGAAATTAACAAAAGGTCTAACAAAGAAGAGGCACTCAAATTAGGAATGTCACCCTTGCACGCACGAATCAAATTTATGAAGTGTATATTACATATTGCCTACAATTTGTCTTTCAAGAAGTGGTCAACAACGCCAGAAACACGCGTTCAAAAAGAAGAAACAAAAAAAGAATACAAGACGCTTTTTATAATAAACTTGGACTGAGGGTAGACATCGTTAAACAAGGTTCCGGATCATCTAATGACGGACATACTTCTCGACGATTTTTTGCTGATCCAAAAATCACAGCAGAAATAACTGGAGTTGACGAGGAATTGATCAAAAGATTTTCCACACAATATTACAAACGATTAATTGTGGTGAAGAAATAAATTCAGAAAAATTCGGTTCTTATGCGTACACTCAACGTCATTAATGCCTGGTCCACTAAAGTTGATGCATTTTGGAACGCATTTAAAACGTGTGCAACGTTCTAACTATTCGTGCACCGTGACTGATCGAGAAACGGCAACGCTGTCCCCAGCTGTCTTTTGGCGCACATATTTTGACACAACGACGACGTAAGTTTGAAATAAATATACAAAGTGACAAGATATATTTTTAATTTATTTCAATTATATAATACTGTTTGTGCTTTTGCAGAATGCAGGAAATACAGATTCCAAATATATTGGTAAGTCTATCAGTACAAATAATACTCTCTCTGTCGCTGACACAATATTATTTATTAACGAATGAATGAATGAATGAACGACGAATGAATGAATAAAATTATTTATTAATTAAAAATTCATTCATTCACTCAAAAATCATATCAGTTTACAGATCGCTTACTCGGGAGCTGAGTTCATAACGTGATTTATTTATTAATTCAATAATTTATTTATTCAATCTATCATTAAATTATTAATACATAAATTAATTAATATTTAATGATAAAATAAATAAATGAATTATTAAATAAATAAATAAATCACGTTATGAATTCAGCTCTGAAACAAGCAATTTGTAAACTGACAGGAGCTTTTTCTATCGAATGAGAGCTGATGTGGCATTAGATGTGACAAAGACTGATTTTGTTTCAGAAGCTGCCAAAGAGTTCCTTGAGCGTTATAAAGCTAGTAAAGAACGCAGGAAAAAGCAGTTACCAATATTGCCCTCTTACGACGTGTCCATCAGGTAAGTCGCAAGACAAAATACTTGTTTATAAAAATGAATGCTGGTCTCTCTCAATTCATTTATTATAATATTTTTTATGTATAATATACTTACTTTTTTATTTTTAATATTCTTGTATAATTGATTTTGTTTCAGAAGCTGCCAAAGGATTTGCAGAATCAAAAATATAAGGAACAAAAAGTCGATATTAGCGATTAGGAAAATGAATTACATATCGAATAAGTAGCATTTACTTCGCCAGTCAATAATTAACACAATTGAGAATTTAATTTATTATACCGGCAATGATTATAATCATCCTGACAAATCGTCACCGAGTTTCGACCAAGGATTCTGGTCATTCTAAAGTTGATGTAATTTTAGATGCTTGTAATATAAGCATCTTGATTAAATAATTAAATTTATTGCGAAAAATATTACCCTGAGGTAATATTTTTCAATTCTTTAATTAAAATACTTATATTATAAGCATCTAAAATTACATCAACTTTAGAATCCTTGGTCGAAACTCGGTGACGATTTGTTACGACGATTATAATCGTTTCCACGATTATAATCATTGCCGGTATAGCCAATTAAATTCTATTAATTGTATTAATTATTGACTGGCGAAATAAATGTTAATTATTCGATATATAATTCATTTTCCTAATCGCTAATATCTGTTTTTTGTTCCTTATATTTTTGAATCTGCAAATTCATTGGCAGCTTCTTAAACAAAATCAATCATAAAAAAATATTAAAAATAAAGAAGTAAGTATATTATAAATAAAGAATATTATAATAAATGAATTGAAAGAGACCAGCATTCATTTTCATAAACAAGTATTTGTCTTGCGACTTACCTGATGGACACGTTTTAAGAGGACAATATTGGTAACTGCTTTTTCCTGCCTTCTTTACTGGCTTTATAACGCTCAAGGAACTCTTTGATAGCTTCTGAAACAAAATCAGTCTCTGTCACATCTAGGCTGCGGTCCACTTGACGCTACAAATGCTTCGAAGCATTCCTCTTCTCTTTTCTTTCAATAAAGAAAGAAGGAGAAGAAGAACGCTCCAAAGTATTTGTAGCGTCAAGTGGACCGCAGCCCTAATGCCGCATCAGCTCCCATTCGGTAAAAAAAATCCTGTCATTTTACAGATTGCTTGTTTCGGAGCTGAGTTAATAACGTGGTTTATTTATTAATTCAATAATTCATTTATTTACTTTATCATTAATTAATTTATGAATTAATAATTTAATGATAGAATAAATAAATAAATTATTGAATTAATAAATAAATCATGAACTCAGCTCCGAAACAAGCAATCTGTAAACTGACATGATTTTTCTATCGAATGGGAGCTGATGCGGCATTAGATGTGACAGAGACTGATTTTGTTTCAGAAGCTACCAAAGAGTTACTTGAGCGTTATAAAGCCAGTAAAGAAGGCAGGAAAAAGCAGTTACCAATATTGTCCTCTTAAAACGTGTCCATCAGGTAAGTCGCAAGACAAATACTTGTTTATGAAAATGAATGCTGGTCTCTTTCAATTCATTTATTATAATATTCTTTATTTATAATATACTTATTTTTTTATTTTTAATATTCTTTAATGATTGATTTTGTTTAAGAAGCTGCTAATGAATTTGCAGATTCAAAAATATAAGGAACAAAAAGTCGATATTAGCGATTAGGAAAATGAATTACATATCGAATAAGTAGCATTTACTTCGCCAGTCAATAATTAACACAATTGAGAATTTAATTTACTATACCGGCAATGATTATAATCATCCTGACATATCGTCACCGAGTTTCGACCAAGAATTCTGGTCATTTTAAAGTTGACAGCTTCTGAAACAAAATCAATCATACAAGAATATTAAAAATAAAGAAGTAAGTATATTATACATAAAAAATATTATAATAAATGAATTGAGAGAGACCAGCATTCATTTTCATAAACAAGCATTTTGTCTTGCGACTTACCTGATGGACACGTCGTAAGAGGGCAATATTGGTAACTGCTTTTTCCTGCCTTCTTTACTAGCTTTATAACGCTCAAGGAACTCTTTGGCAGCTTCTGAAACAAAATCAGTCTCTGTCACATCTAATGCCACATCAGCTCTCATTCGATAGAAAAAGCTCCTGTCAGTTTACAGATTGCTTGTTTAGGAGCTGAGTTCATAACGTGATTTATTTATTAATTTAATAATTCATTTATTTAATCATTAAATATTAATTA
Organism: Temnothorax ravouxi; assembly: GCA_030770255.1. NCBI lineage: Eukaryota > Metazoa > Arthropoda > Insecta > Hymenoptera > Formicidae > Temnothorax > Temnothorax ravouxi. Next base: position 108,798 of record JASTWP010000535.1, read on the forward strand.
ATTAATGTATTAATAATTTAATGATAGATTGAATAAATAAATTATTGAATTAATAAATAAATCACGTTATGAACTCAGCTCCCGAGTAAGCGATCTGTAAACTGATATGATTTTTGAGTTAATTAATTAATTAATTTTTAATTAATTATTAGTAAATAAATTATTAAATTAATGAATAACAAATCACGTTATTCACTCAGCTTCCGAGCAAGCAAACTGTAAACTGATATGATTTTTGAATGAATGAATGAATTTTTAATTAATAAATAATTCAATTCATTCATTCGTCGTTCATTCATTCATTCATTCGTTCATAAATAATATTGTGTCAGCGACAGTATTATTTGCACTGATAGACTTACCAATATATTTGGAATCTGTATTTCCTGCATTCTGCAAAAGCACAAACAGTATTATATAACTGAAATAAATTAAAAATATATTTTGTCACTTTGTATATTTATTTCAAACTTACGTCGTCGTCGTGTCAAAATATGTGCGCCAAAAGACAGCTGGGGACAGCGTTGCCGTTTCTCGACCAGTCACGGTGCACGAATAGTTAGAACGTTGCACGCGTTTTGAATGCGTTCCAAAATGCATAAACTTTAGTAGACCAGGCATTAATGACGTTGAGTGTACAAGGCAGCGGAAATATTTATTGCAAAATATTCTTAATATTTTATGCCAATTACCGTTCACAAAATTCTTTTTCACGGTAAGGAAATTATAGAAATTATGCAGCGTTACCTGTTGGGACATTATCGGAAGAAGCTCAAGAGGCAAGAAATAAAGACTATAAACGATATCGACTTAATTCATAGTAGAAAATGTAGTCGTCTGTTTACAAATGAAGATGATATGCATATGATGCTCGTGTTATCCGATCCGTTAATAACTAGTTTAAGAAGTAAACCACATAAAAAAAATTTAGACTGGCGATGAAACGCAAAAATTACTTTGCTCTTATACGTAAATTAAATGTAAATTGAATTTTTATTTAATTTCAATCAAATAATACTTGTTTCTATCATTAATTTTTAATAAATATACACTTTTGCAATTTTTATAAGTCAACATTGAAAGGTTTTATGATCATTCATTGCATATTTTACAAGTAACATAATATTTTCCGCGATTCGCGCAAACGGCTCCACTGTGCGCCGGGCCGGCCGAGCGCGGCCGCCGCGGCCGCAGCATATCCCCTCTAACTGGCTAGTTCGGACACGAACCATTAGCACGGACGCAAACTATGTGCGGTTACCGAGCGAAACGACGTAGTTTATGCGCACTTTCTCAGGTGGCGCGTCGGAAAGTCGGGCACACAAAAGTTGACGAAAAACGCCGGGATGGCCTCTCTCAGGTTTCTCTGTTATTACATATTACACTATTAACCCTTGATACACACAACTGTCAAAATATACAATGACAGCTGCAAATGAAGTAAGCGCAGCAAGAGAACCAATCGGCATCGCGGAAAAGAGGTTTCAATTTTTCGATACAAACGAAATTCACCCGTAACACGGCTTTTTTAATAATGGACTAGCACACACGCGCGCTACGCGCGCGCATTAAACTTTTTCCGTTCCATTCACCTTAAAACACTCATCCCACATCACCATTTCTCTCTGTTAAAATGTATTCCCTTTTTCATCCACTGTACCAATGTCCATTCGCCACCTCTCGCTTCTTTTTTTCTCTTTGCTCACTTCACATATCTGTTTCTTCCATATTTTGTTTTCTTCTTTCTTTTTACTTCTCGCATAAGATTTATCACACTTTGCTTCCTCGGCTTTCATTTTATTCCTTACACTTCACATTTGTTATATCTTCTCTGCTTTTACTTTTCCCATTCTTTCTTTTTCTTCACTAATTATCTCTTCTTCCATTTTTTCAATATTTTTACCACCACTTCTAATTTCTTTATTTTTTACTTTATTTACTGAAAGATAATGTATCACATACTCGTTCTTTGTTACTAATTTTTCTTATTTTTCTTTTATTTATCGAAAGATAATTTATTACATATTCGTCCTTTGTTCCCATTTTTCTTTTTTCCACTTTACTCTTCACATTCTTTATCCCACTATACCTCCTTTGCTTTTCCTTCTCCCACTCTCCCTTTTTCTTCACTATCTCTTCTTTCATTCGTTGTCTTTTTCACTGCCATTTTTTTTTATTTTTACCATCCCTAATATTTTGTTTTTATTTAAATTTAAATTTATATTTATCTGTTTATTTATTTACTTATTTTTCTTTATTTTTTGTTTTTTTATTCCTTTATTATTTATTTTAAAATATTTATTTCATTCCACTATTTTTTTCTCTGTTAATTTATTCCTTTTTCTCCTCTACTATACTAATATCTAATCGTCACCACCTCCCATTCCTTTTCCCTCTCTGCTTACTTCACGTATGTACATACCTATCTCCCTCATATTTTGTTTTTTTCCTTCTTATTTCTCATATAAGAGTTATTACACTCTAATTTTTTCATCCAGTATCTCTTTTTTTCTCTCCTTTCTCACCTTTCCATCTTTCTCTTTTCTTCCTTTTCTCATTCATTATTCCATTATCCCTCCTTTTCTTTTTCTTCTTTAGTTCTTCCTAACTCTACACTATCTCTTCTTCTATCCTTCTACTTAAAATTTTTTTACACTTTCAATGTTTTTCACCTCCATCTTTCTTATTTCCACCACCCCTATAATTTCCTTTATTTTTTCTCTTCATTTACTAAAATGTAATCTATTAGTACAATCTTACCTTCCCTTTTGTGTGTCCATTTTTCTTTCTCATTTCCCGTCACATTCCGTTAAATAAATTATTATTATTTTTAGATAATTAAATTAATTTATGTAATTAAATAAAGTCGTGTTAATTCCGGGGAGGGAAGGGTTTTAATGTTCCAACAATAGCTGTGTTTCAGTCAAGTCCGACAAAAAATCGGCGCGCAGTTGAAAAAATATATGTATACATACACACAGAAATTAATATTAGGCTGTCAAAGATCTAAGCTTAAACCGTATGGCATTTTATTCTAATTTTATTGTATATTGTAACGGTCCTACTTCTCTTATTATTATTTTTTAAAATATTTTTTAGAATAATTTTATTTTATTGCTAATTATAAGCATATTGTATGTTTTTTTCTAATATGCATATTTTTTTAAGTTACAAAAAATGTAAAAAATGCTATAATATAGTAAAATAAAATAATGATGCTATATATATAACTGCAATATGTATCTATAAATAAGATCTAATTAATATTTATTGATTTACGCAATCTAAATTCAAATAAATTTTAATTTGACAATACAAACTAAAATTAATAATGAAAAAGAAACCACAATAAAACCAAGTACATCTCTGAAATATTTTTAAGCAAGATTAATATTTTTTTTTTTAGCTTTTTATAACATTATATAATATATTTATAATACCATAAAATTATTAAACAAATAAATTACTGGTAAATTATTAGTAATTCCTTTTCAGCACTCTCTTTATTTCCTCCCATCCTATCTTCTTCCCTTTCTCCACTTCCCCTTCTTCTCATTACCCTCATTGTTTTCTTTACCCTCTCCCTCACCTTTAACTTCTACCCCCTTCCAACTGAAACCTAGATACTTAAACTCCCTCACCTTTTCTTATTTCTTACCTTTCCACCACCATTTCTCCTTTCTTCTGCCTCCACCTCTTTTCCTAAATTTTACTATGTTTGTCTTGTCTACATTTAATTTCAACCCCTTCCTCTCTAAATACCTATCTAACCTATTCAACAACCATTTCATTCCCTCCTCATCCTCTGCTAGAATTACTACATTGTCCGCATACCATAGTACCCTTAGTTTTTCTTCTCCTACTTGTATCCCTCCCATTCTATCTCTTCCCAGTTTTATCTGTATGTCCGCCACCAGTAAGTTGAACAGCATTTGACTCAAAATTTTTTTCTGTATTTTTTCTCCACCCTCACTACATTTCTTGTTTTCTCGTATATATTTCCATGATCCTCTTTCTCAACCTCTCATTCACCTCTGTTTTTTTGGACATCTTTTCAAAACCCTATTGTCCACTGAATCAAATGCCGCCCTTAGATCTACAAAAGCAGCCACCTTCTTTTTCTTCTTTAATCGCTTTCCTATCGCATAGTGCAGTTTGTAAACGTTGTTCATCACTCCTCTCCCCTTCTTAAACCCTGCTTGGCTTCCTGGTATCATCCTCTTCTCTATCTCTTCCCTCAACCTATTTGCTAATACCGACGTATACACTTTGTACGCCGTCGGCATCAGCGTAATCCCTCTATGCTCACTCACCTCTTTTGCCCCTTTTTTCGTTATCCGCATTACTACTCCGTCCTTCCACGCCTCTGAGAAACCCTCTCCTTTCCATACTCTCCTGCATATTTCCTCACACTTCATTTCCTATCTTGTCCTCTCTCACCGTTTTACCTTTCTTCAGCACTTTCTCTACCTCCTCTCCTTTCTCTACTTCCTTTCCGCCTCCTGCTCTACCACCTCTCTTTCTCCTTTGCTTGTATTCCGTTCTTTCTAACATCTCCCTAAAGTATTTATCCCACTTCTCTATTGTTATCTTCTCATTAATTTTTACCCCTTTTTTCCTTTCCTCGTTTATTACTTTCTACACTTGCTTCTCTGTTTTCGCCTCTCTTGCCTCTTTTAGTAAATTTTTTGTTTTTCCTTCCTTTTTCTTCTCACACAGTTTTTTTACTCTTTTTTTTAATAATCTTCTTTGTGTTTTCCTTCTCCTTTTTAGTCCCTTAATAACATTTCTACCTTCTTCCTCTCCTTCCTACAGTTCCAATCCCACCATCCTCTCTTTCTTTCTGCCCCTCTTTTTACTCTTCTCACCTTTACTTTCATCTTAATTCTTCTGTTAAACTTTTTGACTTCTTTATCTATTGCCCTTCTAACTATTTCTACCTCCTTCGTCTTTCTTCTAAACTCCTCTCTTGCCTCTTCCGACCAGTCCGTCTTTTCCACCCATCCCTCTTCTTTCGCTATTGTCCCTCTCCTTTCATCAACCCCCCCTTTATCCACCCGTACTGCTACTGATTAGTGATCCGAATCTACATCACACCCCACCTCCAATCTTGTCACTCTTTCTCAAGCCTTCCCATCTCCTATTGCGTAATTGATCACTGTTTCCCCCCTTCCTCCTGTAAAAGTCACTTTTCCCCCTTCATCTCTTTCCTTTGTTCCGTTTATAATTCCACACTCTTCTTTTTTCACTTATCTAATCAGCCCTCCCCCTTGCCTATTTACCATTTTACTTTTCCATTTTCTTTCAACTCTCTCTTTTCCATCTTCCAGCGCTCCTTCCCTTGTTCTCGCATTGAAATCGCCCCTCACTATCCATCTCTCCTTTTTCCTTTCCTTCTTCTATACCAATTTTATCTCACCCATTATATTCTGTCCAAGTTGCCGTTTACGTAAACAGTTGCCAATTTCCATTTCTCCTTTTTTTATCTTACTTTCATAATTATTAAACCCTCTTCTTCACCCATTCTTTTTTCTTTTCTAATCCTTTTCTGACTTCCATCATTATCTCACATATTGCTCTTCCTTTTCCTCCATCTCTTTTTTTTGCACCCTGTTTCCTCCAGTTGAACTCCTTTGGCATTCTATTCTTCATCTTCTCCCATTTCTCTTGTTCCAGCCACGTTCCAACCCTCCTGTTCCAACCCCACAACATCCCACTCTTTTATCCTTTCCCAAAACCCTTCCTGTTTTCCCTTTACTCCCGCTACATTTCAAAAGCCTATCTTTAGACTTCCTTCCCGTTTCTTCCCCTCCTCTTTTCTCTTGCATTCTTTTTTTCCTTTCCTCCTTTTTCCCCTCTTTTTCTTCTTTTTTACTTCTTTTTACTTTCCCCACTCTCTCTGACTTCTTCCCTCCTCTCCTTTCAACCTTACCACACTTTTTCCCTCCCTACTCTTCCTTTTTTCCTCTTCTCTTTGCCCTCCCCTCCCATCGTTTCTCCTTCCACCTTACTACCGTCTTTTTTCATTTTTCGTCTCCCTCTCTTTTACTCTTTCCCTCCTCCTCTGTTCCTCTTTTTGGCCCCTCCTTTTTCTTGCTCCTCTCTCATTTTCTTTTTCATCTATCAGGACTTCTCTTTCCCCATCTCAACTTTTTCTCACCACTTCCCCTCTATCCAAATCTTTCCGTACTTTACCCAGGCTCTCCTTTTATTCCTTCTCTTTTTTTCAATTATTCTCTCCAGGCTCCAATGCATTTTTCTTTTTTTAAATTCATTGTTATGTCAACCTGTATTCTTTCCTTCCTCCCTTTCAACACATTCTTCCTCTGCATTACCTCTCTTTTTCTTACTCCATCTTTTGACTTAACTAAAACTATCTTCTCTTTCCCCGTCTTTCTCCTTATCTCTTTTATCTCCTTTATTCCTCTCTCTACCCCCATCTCTAGCCATAGCTTCTCTACCGCTTTCTTTCGCCTTCCTTCCTCTACCTCCACCCTTTTTACTACACTGTTGTGAGCGCACAACGATTCATAGATTAAGTATCGCACTTGGCAACTCCGAGTTGCCTCCCGTCAGTAATTTGACCTTAGCGAAGACCGCTGACGCGAAGATCTGCCTAAGTTTCGGGAATGACCAAATATGGTCATCCCGGACATCACGGTGCCAAAAACGCTGACAACAAAGTCAGCAACACCGAGCGGATAAAGAGCCCGCCTTCTCGACGAGCGGCGGGCAATCGTTAGTCAACCATCAAATAATAACGCGCGTCGCGTATATCTAAGATCGCAACTTCACGCGGGTCGTTAATAAAATAAAAGAAACTGTATTAAAGGCTAAAGAGAAATATATTTGGTTGTTCATATTATACATCGCGACGAGTGTTTCTTCTCCGACCCGAGATTCCTAAACCCTGTGCCGACCCAGAGAGCAACTCCCGGTACCGGCACAACAATTGGTGGCAGCGGTGGGATCTCGGCAATCGGAGAACGTTCCCGTCGCGTGTGTTTCCGCCACAAGTATTCGCCTGAAAGAAAAGAGCGAAAAAGTGAAAGTGGTGAAATCAGCCCTGACGGAAGCACCCGGTAGCAGCCCGCTCGAAAGGAAGGAAGCACCCGGTAGTAGTCCGATCCAGAGGGAACAAAACAAAAACGGCGTTAACGCATACGCTGGACTCAAGCCTGCAGAGGGAACAGATCGGAAAGCGGCGGAAAGCATCCCTGAGAGGAACAGCCGGCCCGATCCCGAGTGAGCGAAAGTGAAACCCGGTAGCAGCCACGGAGAGTTATCAGCGACACCGGAGACGGCCCCCGACCTACCGCACAGACTCGCCAGGCGAAGCAGCGAAGCAGCGTGACAGCAAAGCAGCGGAGTAACGAGGCAGCGAAGCGGCCCTGAGGCACGGCATAGCAGCGGACGACGACTCAACGGAAAGCCGATACTGTGCGCACCGCGTCCTTAATGTAAGTCCGTTCCAAAGAATAACACACAAAAAACTTTTTAGGGAAACGGACCGTGAGCGCCGAACGTAAATTTCGCGATTGCAGGGAATACAAACGTGCAAGCGTCGATAGATGTCGGACGACTTGTCCCGGCAGCCCCCTATTAGTAACGCGTCCTTCGTGTTGAGCGAGCGCGCGCAACAAGCGATAGAGAATAGCATTAGAAACCGTTTTCGCGCCGCACGACGTACGGACCACGATTCCCTAGACCGCGTGCGACGAAACTTAGACGCGCAACTTGCCGATGACGATACGCCAGTGCTCGAGTTACACCCCAACGTCATTATAGAACGCGAATTCGAATTTTTAGACGCGAGTCTCTGTAACGCGAACAACGACCCGCGGAATAACGTAGCAAACGAAAGCGGTGACGAACACAGTGACGAACACAACGGTGACACACGCATACGGCCCCCGACCGAAGGTGACGCACGATCGGACACCTCGGCCGACACACAGAGCGATAACGCAGGGAGAGGAGAATTCTCCCTAACATCGTACGATAGCGATATATTTGATCCCGAGGAAGAGGATTATACCCCTCGAGCTAACAAGATGAGCCAGCAACGAACCGCCGAGAACCTAGCGCCGCGACAAGACTTAATTAACGCCCTCACAAGTTAACGCGGAAAGAAATAGACTCGGGCCCCAGGAAAATCGACGACCGTCCGAGATAGAGCAAAGCCGAGCCCCCGAGCCGACGCAAACAAGCCCAGGAGCGATAGACTCCGTGGTTAGCGACATGTTACGCCTAATACGCGACATGCAGGAGCGCATGGAGCGAACGGAGGCCGCCGAGTTCGAGCGCTCTGTGGAAGTCCTCCGCGCAATACGCGAGATGCAGGAGCGCATGAGCCGGATAGAAACCGCGACCTACGATCGTCCCGACGCCGTAGAACGACGCGTACGGATCAGCCAAGGACCGCTGGACGTGACCTACGGGCGAACGCAGAGCGACATCCGTAGTCAACCAGGGCACCACGTCGGATTCCTTAGCCTAAAGGAAGCGCGTAATATGATTCCCGAGATAAACGGAGAATCTCGCGAATGCGTCCGCGAATTTATAAGCGCGAGTACGTACGCGATGAAAAATATACAGCCCGCGGACGAGGCCATGTTATTAGAAGCCATGCTGTGCACAAAATTTAAAGGTAAAGCCATGACCGACTTTGACACGCGCGATATTCGCGATTTCGAACAGCTGAAGCGCGAACTCGAAACGGAATATCTTGGAAAGCGCGGCATGACCTACCTGCAGCTAGAGTTTAACTCCCTGAAGCAACAATCGGGAGAAAACGCGCAGGAATTCGGGCGTCGAGTCGAAAAATTAGCGAGAGAACTGTATGAGGCCATGGAAGAAGGCCAAGGACACTCGCAAGAACAGCAGAAGGCGATCCTTGACAGCATCAAGACGCAAGCCCTGCAGAACTTCCAACTCGGACTACACGACGATATCAAGATGCTGGTACGAGCACAGCGATACCAAAGCCTGCAGGAGGCAATAAACGGCGCCACCGCCGAGGAAAAGGTTAGAGGCCCCGTCCCGCGGAACGGCCAATCGAGAAACCAAAATAGATTTAACCAAGGAAACGTGTGAAATGCGGGAAACACGAACGTGAAATGCCACAATTGTGGAAAGACCGGCCATTACGGACGAGACTGTCGTTCGAGCCAACCGTCAAACAAATTCGCGCTGCCGAGAGCGTACAAGCCCGGCGACATAAACACAATAGAATGCACCTACTGCAAGAAAGCAGGACACAAGCGGGACGAGTGTTGGTCATTAAACGGACGACCGAAAAACGAGCGATCCCGCCGACCGAAAACGGATGCCGCCAAGAAAGCGCCCGTAACTACGGTAAGAAAAAATAAGTCGCGTAACACAAGCGACGAAACGTACTCCTCCGGCAGCAGCAGCGAGGAGGACGAGCGGCCGAAGAAAAATAAGGCACGTGCCGCCGCGGAGTATCAGGTAGCACAGATAACGAGGAAACATAGAGTCGGACCGCTAGACATGATAACTTTACCCATCCACGAAGCGGAAAAAGGAAAAATGGACCTATTATTAGACTCAGGAGCGACCCTGACGCTAATTAAAGTAGGTAACCTGAAAGGAACAACGATGGTGCACGAAGAAAAATTAGCACTGATCGGCGTAACCGGACACCAAATCCACACGCTGGGAAAAATAAAGGCAACTGTGGACCTTGGGAGAAAGACGATACGCCACACCATGTATGTGGTAAAAGACGATTTCCCGATCGAATACGAGGGGATACTGGGAAACGATTTCCTGACAAAACACAAGGCCGATATCTCGAACACGTCGAAGCAGCTAAAGATCGGAAAAGCCACGTTCAAACTTCGACCGTATAAAAAGATAACATTACCGCCCTGCAGCGAGACCATCGTGGAAGCAGTAACCGACCACAACAGAGTCGGCATTGTAAACAGCGGCGAACCAGCGCCAGGAGTATTCATAGGACATTGCCTAGTGCAACCCGTCGAATTCAAATGTCCGATAAGTATACTAAACGTTACGGATAAGCCGGTCGAAATAATCACCCCGCATGTAACCCTAGAAGACATGCCGACGACCGACGCCGCCGACGTACTCACGTTACACTCGACCAAGGAACGCGAGCCTATTACCGCGCGACGCGAAAGATTACGCGAACAAATGCGGACCGACCATCTAAACGATGAAGAGCGGAAAGAAGTAGAAAAAATTTGCGACGAATTCTGCGATGTGTTTTATTTAGACGGAGACAAACTGAGCGCGACTACGGCAATAGAGCAAAAGATAAACACGCGACCCGATAGCGCGCCGGTGAACGTGAGACCATACCGGCTACCGGAGAAACATAAGGCCGAAGTCAAAAAGCAAATTCAACAAATGTTGGACGACGGAATAATCCGACCTAGCGCTAGCCAATGGAACGCGCCTATAATCGTTGTCCCGAAAAAACCGGACGCGACAGGAAAAATTAAATTCCGAGTCGTAATAGATTTCAGAAAAGTAAACGATCTGACAATGGGAGACTCCTTCCCCATGCCAAATATCACCGACATACGCGACCAGCTTGGCAACGCGAAGTATTTTACGGTGTTGGATCTAGCGTCGGGATACCATCAAATCCCGATGCATGAAGACCATAAGGGAAAGACAGCATTCTCCACCCCGGACGGACACTTCGAGTTTAACCGAATGCCGTTCGGATTAAAAAACGCACCAGCAGCGTTTCAAAGATTAATGTACGCGGTGCTAGCCGGACTGTTAGGTCTAAAATGTTTCGTATACATTGATGACATCGTCATCTACGGAGCATCATTGACGGAGCATCTCAAACGACTAATAGCCGTATTAACAAGACTCCGAAAATTTAATCTAAAATTGCAGCCAAACAAATGCGCATTTCTACGGAAAGAAGTAATTTATCTCGGGCACGTAATATCCGAAGGAGGAATATCCCCGGACCCGTCGAAGTTACGAGCGGTAAAAGAATTCCCAACCCCGAGAAAAATAAAAGACATACAATCTTTTATCGGTTTAGCAGGATACTACCGGAAATTCATAGAAAATTTTTCGAAAATAGCAAAACCATTAACGAAGCTCACAAAAAAGGGCGAAAAATTTACTTGGTTAATAGACCAACAGAACGCGTTCGAGTTATTAAAAGAGAAATTAACGACCGCACCAGTGTTGAATTACCCTGATTTTGATAAGGAATTCCTGGTGACGACGGACGCATCGGATTACGCCATCGGAGCCGTACTCTCGCAGGGACCAGTAGGCCAAGACAGGCCGATTGCCTACGCAAGCAGAGTCCTATGCAAGGCGGAGCAAAATTACAACACAACCGAAAAGGAGCTATTAGCCATCGTGTGGGCGGTGAAACATTTCCGTCCTTATTTATATGGCACTAAATTTAAAATTATAACAGATCACAAGCCACTGATCTGGTTATTTAATGTTACCGACCCCGGCTCGAGATTAATCAGATGGAGACTCAAGCTGGAAGAGTATGATTACGAGATCGTACACAAGGCGGGAAAGAATAATGTAAACGCCGACGCGCTGAGCCGAAACCCGATAGGGGGGGCATCAGCGATAAACGCAACGCATCAAGAAGAGGGCAACCAAAGGAAATATTCGGAAGAAGAAAAGCAACAGATACTGTACGAATTCCACGACTCACCTACAGGAGGACACCAGGGGGTCACGCGTACGTTGAACCGGATCCGGTTACAGCATAACTGGAGCGGGATAACGAAAGACGTAGAAGCGTACGTAAGCAAATGCGAGCACTGCCAGAAAAATAAGTTAAGCCGAAAAACGAAAATGCCGTTAATTATTACAGACACACCCGAGCGACCATTCGAAAAATGTGCGCTCGACATCGTAGGCCCACTGACTATCACAAATAGTGGAAATAGATACATACTAACATTTCAAGATAATCTAACGAAATAGCAAGGCAATACCGGTAGAAAACCAAGAAGCAAATACAGTCGCAAAAGCTTTCGTCACAAAAGTAGTCCTGGAACACGGGATTCCGGAGAAAATTCTCACGGACCAAGGCACGAACTTTACGAGCGAAATGTTCAAAAATACATGCAAACTATTGAAAATCGAAAAGATTCAGACGACAGCATACCACCCGGAAAGTAATGGAGCATTAGAAAGATCGCATCGCACACTAGCGGAATATCTGAGGCATTACGTAAACGAAGATCAAACCGACTGGGACGAATGGATACCCTACGCGATGTTCACCTATAACACAACGCCTCACACGGCAACAGGACTCACACCGTTCGAATTAGTATATGGACATCGAGCTAACCTACCGTCAGCATTGTCAAAGCCCCCGAAACTAACGTATGGATACGAGGATTATGCACAGGAACTTCGAGAACGAATCCGCGCAGCAAATCAAGTCGCAAAAAAACACATCAAACAGGAAAAAGTAAAAGCGAAACAGCAGTCCGATAAGAAAGTTAACAAAGAGACATTTAAGGTAGGCGACAAAGTACTACTATATGATGAAACGGTAAGGCGAGGACGATCGAAAAAACTCGAGTCGCAATGGATAGGACCGTACACAGTAATGGAAAAAATTAATGAAGTAAACTACATAATAAAAAAAGGACGGAAAACATTACGAGTACACGCAAACAGACTAAAGACGTTTATTGAGAATTAGAAAAAAAAGAGGCAAGAAGCAACTATCATAATGTTAATAAACACACTAGAACCTACCTTACTCAAAACGGGGAGCACCATGCCCTCGACCGGCCATCCAAGCCTCCCGCCGCATAGCGGCCGAAATAGCGGCCATCCGTGCAGCACGTCCCTGAGCCCTGCCAAGGGACAGAGAACGCAGGTACAGAACGAGAGGATCTGCGACGGGAGGTCCACGCCCTACGTGATGCATGGCATAATCCCACAAAAACGAAGATCGAGCACGGGCTAAATGAAGAGGCATGCCCCGCAACGCAAGCACAAGAGAAAAATTCGGATGAGGAACCAGAGGCTCGTCAGCTACCGGTCCCGGAATAACTAAAGCCGGAGGGGTAGTTCCCTCCTTTTCCTCGCCAGCCCAATCATCATCGGGGCCCACAACGGCAACCCGCACTGGCACCAACTCCAAGGGAGGCATACTAATGAACTAAGACTTCACCAGCGACAGACTTAGACTGATGCGAATCACCAAGCAATGCAAGCTGACAGAAGTGTCAGCAAAAGTAAAGGATAACGAGGCTCATCCTCTTTCACCACCTTATCAACGAGCCAGGGATCCAGTGCAAAAGAATCGGATACCGGCAGCAAAATAAAGGAACTTAGAAGGCACTGACACACTAGAAATAGCCTAGTCAACCTCACGACAGACATAAACGATATTACAGACTTAACATATGCACGAAATGACATTTTACTAACACGCGTATTTGTATTAAAAAACAATAATCATCTAACAATAAAGAAAAAAAAGGGAATAATTACGAATTTAAAAACCATAACATACATATTAGCATATAACTAGATTGTAACCCCTCAAGAAAAAGAAAAAACACAAATAAATAAATAACGAAAAACTTCGTAAACCTCAGTTTTTCTTTTTCCGCGGGGGAAGGGATGTTGTGAGCGCACAACGATTCATAGATTAAGTATCGCACTTGGCAACTCCGAGTTGCCTCCCGTCAGTAATTTGACCTTAGCGAAGACCGCTGACGCGAAGATCTGCCTAAGTTTCGGGAATGACCAAATATGGTCATCCCGGACATCACGGTGCCAAAAACGCTGACAACAAAGTCAGCAACACCGAGCGGATAAAGAGCCCGCCTTCTCGACGAGCGGCGGGCAATCGTTAGTCAACCATCAAATAATAACGCGCGTCGCGTATATCTAAGATCGCAACTTCACGCGGGTCGTTAATAAAATAAAAGAAACTGTATTAAAGGCTAAAGAGAAATATATTTGGTTGTTTATATTATACATCGCGACGAGTGTTTCTTCTCCGACCCGAGATTCCTAAACCCTGTGCCGACCCAGAGAGCAACTCCCGGTACACAACAACACATTGTTCCTCCTTCTGTCTTTCTCTTTTAACTCTCTCCATCTTTTTAGCTCTCTTGCCTTTGCTTCCATTGCTTTATCTCTTTTTCCTATCTGCCACTTTCCTTCCTCTTTTACTTCTTCCTGTCCTTTCTTCCTCCCATCTCTCCATCTCTTAACTAATATATTTAAATTTATATATTAGTTAACTTTCTTAATATACACTACCGCTCATTAATTTTAATATACCCCTATATTTGTTAATTTCTCTGTTAAGGATAAAGATGATACATGTGCTTTGTACAGAAATGAATACATTTGCTGTTATAAACGCACTTGCATACATTGCATTTTTATATATTATTTATATAAAAAAATGCGATGCATGCAAGTGAAATGTTTATAACAGCAAGTGTATTCATTTCTGTGCAAAACACGCATCATAATGTTCATCCTTTACAGAGAAATCAATGAATCTGTTGTGTATTGAAATTAATGAGCGGTATAGTGTATATAAAGAAGTTAACTAATATATGTATAAATTTAAATATGTTTGCAATATAATAAATATTTTTATAATATATTATACCTTTCTCTATATTGTTCTTTCTTTTGTCCTTCAAATAATAGACAATTTGAATTAATTATACTTAATGTTTATAAGAACAATTTTATATTACTATTAAAAGGAATGTTTAGAGCACTGATGATTACACTGACATTTCCTGGTTATCGCTTATTTTATGACATGCTGTATTTTCCAAATTTTACTTCCAAAACATAGAAAATACCTTCCAGCCTGTGACACCACGTATACGCCAACGAACCTGCACGGTATCGTTTTTAGAATGCATTATGATCTTTAGGATGTCAAGCTTGACGTGTGTAAACTTCATATGACCAATGAACCTTAATAGTATCAATTGCTTTGCATAACTCACAAGTTCCCTACAATATTTATTTTTAAGCATATTATGAGAAAATGGAAATACTTAATGCTAAAAACTCTCAATTGCTTTGAATACTTAATAAAATTAATTTTTGTTACCCCTCTAATATTGCTGATAAAAATTATATCATAATAATGGTTAACAGGGACTCAATTCACAAACATTTTAGCATAAATTGTGCTACAGAACGCTTTCTCGTTCTTTTCAACTGTTACAATTTACAAGACAGCATATACGTACATACATGTGTAATTTTGGATATACCTTCCTTCTTCAAGATCTCTTCGGTATCAGCTCCCTGCGGTGAATATATAGCGGCAAAATTGCTTACTATATAGTTGAATGTAAAATGTTCCTGCGTGAGAAAACGAGAGAAAAAAAGGACATTTATAATAGGTAATGACACGCGATACGAACCACGCAATAGTGTGAATTCGGGATTGGGAAAAGAAAGAAGGGGTAAAGGAGAAGAGATTCTTATAATTACAGGCACTCTGTAGCAACTCTATCTAGCACAAGAGGACCTCCAAGCCTTTTACCTGCCAAGTATTTTTGTCTCAGTTTCCACTTATTTCTCATTATTCTTGATTTCTCTTTCTCACTTCCTACTTTTACTACTGCCATACCTCTCTTCTCTTTCCTTCCCGCATTTATTTTTCTAATTTCCTCTATCTTAACCTCTAAGCCTATCTTTTTCATCACCCCCTCTACTTCCCCCTTTATTCCTCCCGCATCTTCTTTCACTCTTTATCAAAATATTTTTCTTTCTTTCTCCCCTCTCCTTCACTTTACACCTCCTTTTTAGCTTTTCCACCCTCTCTTTCCAATCAGACTTTTTCTTCCCCCCTCCCTTTTCCTTCCTCCGCTTCTTTCTGCACCTTTTCCTCCATCACGAATTCCTCCCTTTAACTTCATTTGCATCCCCTCCAACTTTTGTTCCAAATCTTTTATTCTATTCTTAAATTCTTCTCTCTCCCTTCTCCATTTCTTCTTTCTCTCCTTTAGTTCGTTCTTTATCTTTTCAACTTTTTCCACCATTGCCTCCCTTTGCCCTTTCGTCACCTCTCTTAATTCCTCTCTCACTTCTCTTAACCCCTCCCTCAGCTCTTATCCTAATTCTCTCAACAACCCTTTCATATCTATATCTTCCCTTCTGGTGGCGTTCTTACTATCTTCCTGCTTTTCTTGAAAAAGTCCTCGCTTCTTTTCCCAACCGCTCTTTCTTTCTTCTCCATTGTATCCCTCTTTCCCTTGAGAAGCTCGTCTGTTCCCCGTACTACCGCGTCTCTCTTTCCCCAATTCTATGGCCGTACTGCTTCCCCGCGTTATTCCCGAACTCCCCAGAATTCCCTAGCTCTTTACCCTAGCGCTCTATACTCTTCCCCTTCTACGTCTGTCTCTCTAACCTCAACCTTCCTGTTTCTCTTCTGTCTTCAGCCTCCACGGGCTCTCTCTCTCTGAACCCTCCGCACTTCCTCCACTCTCACACCTTCCCTCTCCCTCACTGTGCTCGCCTCTCGCTTGCCATACTCTCCCTCTCGCTCTACCTCTCACACTCGCACTCCGTTATTCGCTTACAAAATTTGTCGTCTCACATCTAACCAATCGGAAACGGAAGTTCCACATTTATTATTCCATTATCCCTCCTTTTCTTTTCCTTCTTCTGTTCATTCTAACTCTTCACTATCTCATCTTCTATCCTTCCACTTAGAATCTCCTTCAATGCATACACTTTCAATGTTTTCCACCACCATCCTTCTTATTTCTCCCACCCCTATAATTTCCCCTATGTTTTCTCTCTTTATTTACTAAAAGATAATCTATTAGTACAGTCTTATCTTTCCTTTTGTGTGTCCACTTTTTTCTCTCATTTCCCGCCACATTCCGTTAAATAAATTATTATTATTTTTAGATAATTAAATTAATTTATGTAATTAAATTAAATCGATTTAATTCCGGAGAGTTTCAGAGTTTTAATGTTCCAACAATAGCTGTGTTTCAAGTCCGACAAAAAATCGGTGCGCAGTTAAATAAGTTGGAAAAATATATGTATACATACACACAGAAATTAATATTAGACTGTCAAAAATCTAAGCTTGGACCGTATAGCATTTTATTCTAATTTGATTATATATAGTAACGGTCCTATTTTTTATTATTATGATTATTTTGTTATTATTATTTTTTATAATAATTTTATTTTATTGCTTATTATAAGCATATATTATATATATATATTTTTTTAATTTTTCCTAATATGCATATTTTTTTAAGTTACAAGAAATGCAATATGTATAAATAAAATCTAATTAATATTTATTGACTTACGCAATCTAAATTCAAATCAATTTTGATCTGACAATACAAATTAAAATTAATAATGCAAGAGAAACCACAATAAAACTAAGTACATCTCTGAAATATTTTTGAGCAAGATTAATATTTTTTTTTGCTTTTTATAACATTAAATAAAATATTTATAATATAATAGGATTATTAAACAAATAAATTACTAATAAATTATTAATTATTAATAGATGAAATCCATATTTTTAATGTAAAATACATAACTTTAGATTAGATTATGACATAAGAACTTGTACAGTTCAATCTTCTCCCATTTTTCCTGTTCCAGCCACGTTTCCATCAACCCCCCGACATCCCATTTTCTTATTCTTTCTCAAACCCTTCCTGTTTTTCCTTCACTCCCACTACATTCCAAATGCCTATCTTTAGGCTTTCTTCCTGTTCCTTCCCCTTCTCCTTTCTCCTGCATTCCTTTTTTCCCTCTCCTCCCTCTTTTTCCTCTCTTTCACTCCTTCTTACTTTCCACACTCTACTCTCTCTGACTGTTTTCCCCTTTCCCATCAGCCTCACAACACTCTCTTCCTCCCTACTCTCCCTCTCCTCCTTCTTCTCTCCGCCCTTCTCTCCATCGTTTCTCCTCCCTCCCCACTACCTTTCTATTTCATTTTTCCGTCTCCCTCTCTTCTACTCTTTCCCTTCTCCTCTGTTCCTCTTTCTTTCCCTTCCTTTTTCTTGGTCCTCTCTCTCATTTCCCTTTCCATCTATCAGGTCTTTTTTTCCTCATCCCAACTCCACCACTTCCCCTCTATCCAAATCTTTCCGTACTTTACCCAATCTCTCCTCCTATTCCTTTTCTCCTTCTCAGCTATCCTCTCCAGGATTTTTCTTTCCTTCAAGGTCATGTCATTCTCTATTCTTTTCATTCTCCCTTTCAACACATTCTTCCTCTGCATTACCTCTCTTCTTCTTACTCTATCTTCATCTTCTTCTCTTTCCCCGTCTTTCTTCCTATCTCTTTTGCCTCCTCTATTCCTCCCTCCACCCCCATCTTTAGCTTCCTTTAGCCTTCCTTCCTCCACCATCACCCCTTTTACTACTACATTGTTTCTTCTTCTGTCTCTCTCTTCTAACTCTCTCCACCTTTCTAGCTCTCTTACCTTCGTTTTTATTGCCTTATCTCTTTTTCCTAATTTCCACTTTCTTTCCTCTTTCACTTCTCTCTGCCCTTCCTTTCTCCCATCTCTCCATCTCTTAACTAATATATTTAAATTTATATATCAGTTAACTTCCTTATATACTACCGCTCATTAATTTCAATATACCTCTATATTTGTTAATTTCTCTGTAAAAGATGAACATGATACATGTGTTTTGTATGTACAGAAATGAATTCATTTATTGTTAAACACTTGCATGTATTGCATTTTTATATATTATTATTTTTATTATTATATAAAAATGCGATGCATGCAAGTGAAATGTTTATAACAGAAAGTGCATTCATTTCTGTGCAAAACACGTATCATATGATGTTCATTCTTTACAGAGAAATCAACAAATCTGTTGTATATTGAAATTAATGAGCGGTAGTATATATAAAGAAGTTAACTTATATATAAATTTAAATATATTTGCAATTTAATAAATATTTTTATAATATATTATACTTTTCTCTATATTGTTCCTTCTTTTCTCCTTCTTCTTTTTTTTATCTCTATACGTTTCTCTCGTCTTAAAATACTTTTCACTTTTGTATAAACAGTTTAAGGTATCGTTACAATAAATAATACTAAAATCTACATTTGGATGGAACGGTAATAATTTACACATCCTACCTCTATAATTATGTTAAAATCATAATAGCGTAATAAAAACGATTCATAAAAATAAATGTGATAGTATTTATGAAATAAAATTAAGTAAATAAAAATAATAATATATAAAAATGCAATACATGCAAGTGTTTATAACAGCAAATGTATTCATTTCTGTACAAAATACATGTATCATGTCGTCCTTTACAGAGAAATTAACAAATATAGGGGTATATTGAAATTAATGAGCGGTAATGTATAAAATATACATTTAAGAAATATTACTTTAATGATTATATTATCTTACGCGTTATTAACATTTCATACAGGCGAAGCAAATAGATGCTATGGAATATTAACGCAAAATTATTCGGACATTGTCACTAGTAAAATTAAAAAACTATGAAGAAGCAATGTGCAAGTTTCTACTTGCACATTTAAAAACTATGAGGAAGCAATGTGCAAGTTTCTACTTGCACACTAAAAAACTATGAGGAAGCAATGTGCAAGTTTCTACTTGCACATTTAAAAACTATGAGGAAACAATGTGCAAGTTTTTACTTGCACATTTAAAAACTATGAGAAAGCAATGTGCAAGTATCTACTTGCACACTAAAAAACTATGAGGAAGCAATGTGCAAGTTTCTACTTGCATATTTAAAAACTATGAGGAAACAATGTGCAAGTTTCTACTTGCACACTTAAAAACTATGAAGAAGCAATGTGCAAGTTTCTACTTGCACACTTAAAAACTATGAGGAAGCAATGTGCAAGTTTCTACTTGCACACTTTTTTTATGGATAGAGTATTAATGTGGATAGAGTATTATTAAAGATAGATTGGTGTTGAATTTGGCAATAATCGGTGAAGGGGTTACCAATTTTTGCCTAAAAAGTGTACAAATCATACACGTAATCTTAAATATAAGATATCATTAAAGGGAGGTTGTTTCGAATTTGGCGAAGATTAGTGAAAGGGTTACCGATTTCTGCCTAAAAAATGTATAGGGTAGACCGAGGCAAATCGGATTACTAATTAGCACGATAAAATTGCTCGTTTAAAATAAAATACTAACAAAAATTGTCTTACAACTTATATTAATTCGATTCGCCTCAATCGACCCTAAGTTATTTATTGGATAGCCTCAAAACCGATCCTCAAAAAATTTAAATTCGACGTTTTTGAACATAAGCAACACATTGGCATTGAAAACTCAAAAAACAATTTTTACTTCGGTCTTTTCTACTTCTATTTCATATATAATTCTTTTAAATTCGGTTGATTAGACTTAGCTTCATATGCGATCAAAATTATGGACCTTTGATCGCGTATAAAGCTGGGTCTAAGCAACCAATGGCATCAAAAACTCAAAAAACAATTTTTACTTCGGTATTTTCTACCCCTATTTCATATATAATGCTTTTAAATTCGGTTGATTAGACTTAGTTTTATATGCGATCAAAATTATGGACCTTTGATCGCGTATAAAGCTGGGTCCAATCAACCAAATCTTAAAAAATTATATATGAAATAGGGGTAGAAAAGACTGAAGAATATAATAAAATAAGAAATAGATCAATATTTGCAGAAGTTAGAGCAACCACGGACATTTTTAAAAAAATTATTTTTTTTAAAAAAGAACCCTTTTACCAATTATCGCCAAATTCAATACCAACCTTCCTTCAATGATACTCTATCGATTAAAAAAAAAAAAACAGCCCGATATCTCAATATTTTCGGAAGTTAGAGCAATCACGGACATTTTTAAAAAAATTCAAAATTTTTTTAAAAAAGAACCCCTTTACCGATTATCGCCAAATTCAATACCAACCTTCCTTGAATACTCTATCGATTAAAAAAAAAAACAGCTCGATATCTCAATATTTGCGAAAATTAGAGCAACCATGACATCAAATGTGCACATACATACATACACACACACACACACATACATACAGACATTTTTTTTAGGCGATATTTCGAGCTTAGGTTTTACAACAATCTGAACATATTGGCAGAAAAAACTCAAAAACCAATCTCTTCGTTAGTTTCTTCTACCCCTATTTCATATATAATTTTTTTAAATTTGGTTGATTAAACCCAACTTTATACGCAATCAAAGGTTCATATACGAAATTCATGAAAACAAAGCTTCCTCTATGAGGCAGCAACAGATGAAGGGTTAGGTAATGTACATATTTTTAATTCACATATCTCTCATTTACCACCGATCACCATTTCACAATGATACATTTGCAACGAAATAGATACGTCAGTACCTAAAACGTATATCTGTAATCTAAACATAAGTTTTTATATTCTGGAAACGATACAAGTGTCTTAAAATACTTTTTACTTGTTTCTAAGCAGCATAAAATATCAATACTGTCTGAATAGCATAAAAACTGCATATGGATGGAACGATAACAATTTAAACACCCTACCTCTATAATTATGTTAAAATTATCAGATATACTGTAATATAGTCGTCATATTTTTTACACAGAAATATTGTCACTAAAAAATTAGATGAAGATAGTTTGTAATCATACAAAGATACTGTTTAGTTAATGTACACATCTTTTTAATTTACATATTTCTCATTTACTATATGGTGTCACAGGCTGGAAGGTATTTTCTATGTTTTGGAAATAAAATTTGGAAAATACAACATGTCATAATAAGCGCTAACCAGGAAATGTAAGTGTAATCAGTGCTATAAACATTCCTTTTAATAGTAATATAAAATTGTTCTTATAAACATTAATTATAATTGATTCAAGTTGTCTATTATTTGAAAAAAACTTGATTTTTAGTCTCGTTTTTTATTTTACCTTCAGAAAAAGAAATAAAATAATTTAGATTTCCTAAAATTAATTTTGCTTATGCTATCGGAGAGGAAACACTTTGCTTATGCTATCGGAGAAGAAACACCTATTATAAAATTGATTATAATACCAAGACATATATATAACGATTTCAGACGGTACGACGGTTTTTTTATTTTTTACGTTAATGCTGAATGAAAAAGTCTAACTATAAGCATATTGCGGACAAGATGATGCCTAATTAGGATACAGCCACGAAAAAGAAAGATATGCGCATAGCAGGAAAATTCACGTATACGCCAACGAACCTGCACGGTATCGTTTTTAGAATGCATTATGATCTTTAGGATGTCAAGCTTGACGTGTGTAAACTTCATATGACCAATGAACCTTAATAGTATCAATTGCTTCGCATAACTCACAAGCCCCTGCAATAATTTTTAAGCATATTATGAGAAAATGGAAATACTTAATGCTAAAAACTCTCAATTGCTTTGAATACTTAATAAAATTAATTTTCGTTACTCCTCTAATATTGTTGATAAAAATTATATCATAATAATGGATAATAGGAACTCAATTCACAAATATTTTAGCATAACTTGCCTACAATATAAATTGTGCTACAAAACGCTTTCTCGTTTTTTTCAACTTTTACAATTTACAAGACAGCATTTACGTACATACATGTGCAATTTTGTATACACCTTCCTTCTTAAAGATCTCTTCGGTTTCAGCTCCCTGCGGTCAATATATAACGGCAAAATTGTATACCATATAGTTGAATATAAAATGTTCCTGCGTGAGAAAACAAGAGAAAAGGAGAACATTTATAAGAGGACCTCTTGTGCTAGACAATTATTCCTCAACAGTGTCTGAGAATTATTATATTTTGAAGACGCGAGATTGTACATTTGAAGCATCCAAGTTAACGAAAGTAAAATACAATAACATTCTTCGGAGAAATCTTTATTACGCGATAGTTCCCGATAATGCCTGTCACACGTGCATATAAATACAGATCACTTTCTCGTTCTCTTAACTTTTACAACTTTTACAAGACAGCATATATACGTACGTGTGCGATTTTGGATATACCTTCCCTCTTAAAGATCTCCTCGGCATCAGCTCCCTGCCGTCAATATATATTTTACTATAATCACTATCATCTATCACGCGGCGATGGTCACGACTGTCACACTGTCACTATCTATTTTTAGGTTACCGCTGTATTCCAGCATAGATCGGTCTTTCTTAACAGCTTCATGCGTCTGTGATTGAGAAAGAAATCTGATAAGCTCTGTATACCAGCACAATATAATGCAACATATATACAAATATGTATATATACAACTTTTATAAAACAATACTCTTTGAAATAATACAAGCGATAATAATTTTTATAATTACCTTTCTACATATCTTAAATGTGCATGAATTTTCTTCTAATTATATTTGTAATGTCATCAACTTTTCACGCTTGTTGAATATTTGCATCATGTGAGCACCAATAGCTAATCCCATCAGATCTTCTCGAACATTAAATTCATCGGTATATTTAAAATAAGGCAAATTTTACATAATGCAAAAACAGAAATTATTACTTACATCTGCTTATATATAAAATAGTGGATTATATATAATAAAAAATCCTACTAACCTCGCAAAACACACTACGCGAACACACGTCACATCACGCGATACACGCGCGAAACTCGCCAAACTCGTCGCGATCTCGATCGACGTCGTCACTTCGATCCTTGCGTGACGCGACCGAAATTCGGAATTAAACCATCGTATTTAATGGTGAGAGATCACATTAATAATAACTTTCACATTGAAAACGACACGACGCGACTGTCACATCACGATTGATCATGACACACACGCACGAAATTCGCTAAAACTCACCGCGATCTCGCGATCGCCGTCAATCTCGACCGTGCCAGCCAATCACGCACGCGGAAAAGCGGCAACACTACGTGCAAGATATTCGACTCGCAAAGCTAACTTCTCGGTCTAAATGGATTTTTTTATTATGGACTAGACATTACAGACGCGCGCGCTTCGCGCGCGCCATTTAGCTTTAACATTATGCTATTACTATTACACTATTAACCCTTGATACACACAACTGTTAAAATATACGATGACAGCTGCAAATGAAGTAAGCGCAGCGAGAGAACCAATCGGCATCGCGGAAAAGAGGCAACAATAATTTCGATACAAACGCAATTCACTCAGTTAACACGCCTTTTTTAAAAGTGGACTAGCACACACGCGCGCTACGCGCGCGCTTTAAACTTTTTCCGTTTCATTCACCTTAAAACACTCATCCCACATCACCATTTCTCTCCGTTAAAATGTATTCCCTTTCTCATCAACTGTACCAATGTCCATTCGCCACACCTCGCGTTTCTTTTTTTCTCTCCGCTCACTTCACATATCTGTCTCTCCCATATTTTGTTTTCTTTTTTTTTTACTTCTCGCATAAGACTTATCATACATCGCTTCCTCGGATCTCATTTTTTTCCTTACACTTCACATTCGTTATCCCCTCTCTGCTTTTACTTCTCCCATTCTTCCTTTTTCTTCACTAATTATCTCTTCTTCAATTTTTTTCAATATTTTCACCACTACCTCTAATTTCTTTATTTTTTACTTTATTTACTGAAAAATAATCTATCACATACTCGTTCTTTGTTACTAATTTTTCTTATTTTTTCCTTTATTTATCGAAAGATAATCTATTACATATTCGTCCTTCGTTCCCATCTTTCTTTTTTCCACTTTACTCTTCACATTCTTTATCCCACTATATCTTCTTTGCTTTTTCTTCTCCCACTCTCCCTTTTTTTCACTATCTCTTCTTTCATTCTTTTAATTTTTTTCACCGCCATTTTTTTATTTTTATTATCCCTAATATTTTGTTTTTATTTATATTTATATTTATATTTATTTGTTTATTTATTTACTTATTTTTCTTTTTTTGTTTTTTTTTATTATTTGTTTTAAAATATTTATCCCATTCCACAATTTTTCTCTCTGTTAATTCATTTCTTTTTCTTCTCTACTATACTAATATTTAACCGTTACCACTTCCCATTTCTTTTCCCTCTCTGCTTACTTCACGTACCTATCTCTCTCATATAGTAAAATAAAATAAAATAATGATGCTATATATATGGGGCGTTCCATGTCAAATCGGACACCATTGGGCTTTTGCATCTCCAATTTTTTTGAAAATTTTTTATGTTATAGTATTAGTTGAAAGAGGCCTCCATGATTTTTTTCAAATTTTTTTGTCAAACCGTTTTCAAAAAACGATTTTTGAAAAATTACGTTACTTTTTTTTAAACGCCCATAACTTTACGAAAAATCGGCTAAATGGCACGTTTTTTTTTCAAAATGTTCGTATTTACACACACTTTTGATAAAAAATATCAAAAAAATTTTTTAAACTGTATTTCTATAAGATTTTTAAAATTTTAACACAAATTGTTGATTTACAAAAAACACGTACTGATCGATTTTCTTCAAAATTTTTTGTAAAAAACTATCATTGATTCCACAAATTTTAAGCCTAAATTCATAATGGGATAATGACGGGATCTATTTTTTTTTCGATCTTTTGATTTCTATTTTTTATTTATCTGTGCTGAAAAATATATATAAATCTTTTTTCAGGCTTATCGGCAACAGTCATTGTTATTTATTTAAAAAAAACATATATCTTTATTATTTAATAAACAAATGATCGATAATTTTTATTTGAATATACTACAATATATGATTAGTGCTTTAATATGTATTTGATTATTTTTTAGTCAATATTTGAAGGACAAAATCCATTTTAATGAATACATTAACCAAATTCCTTTAAAATAGACTTTGTTCTTCAAATATTGACTAAAAAATAATCAAATACATATTAAAGCACTAATCATATATTGTATAGTATATTCAAATAAAATATATCGATCATTTGTTTATTAAATAATAAAGATATGTTTTTTTAAATAAATAACAATGACTGTTGCCGATAAGCCTAAAAAAAAGATTTATATATATTTTTCAGCACGGATAAATAAAAGATGGAAATTAAAAAATCGGAAAAAAATAGATCCTGTTATTATCCTATTATGAATTTAGGCTTAAAATTTGTGGAATCGATGATAGTCTTTACAAAAAATTTTGAAGAAAATCGATCAGTTCGTGTTTTTTGTAAATCAACAATTTGTGTTAAAAATTTAAAAATCTTATAGAAATACAGTTTAAAAAATTTTTTTTATGTTTTTTTTCAAAAGTGTGTTTAAATACGAACATTTTAAAAAAAAAAACCGTCCTATTTGGCCCATTTTTCGTAAAGTTATGGGCGTTTAAAAAAAAAGTAACGTAATTTTTCAAAAATCGATATTTTGAAAACGGTTTAACAAAAAAATTTGAAAAAAATCATGGAGGCTTCTTTCAACTAATACTATAACATAAAAAATTTTCAAAAAAATCGGAGATGCAAGAGCCCAATGGTGTCCGATTTGGCGTGGAACACCCCATATATAACTGCAATATGTATAAATAAAAGATCTAATTAATATTTATTGATTTACGCAATCTAAATTCAAATCAATTTTAATTTGACAATACAAACTAAAATTAAAAATAATGAAAAAAAAACCACAATAAAACCAAGTACATCTCTGAAATATCTTTGAGCAAGATTATTATTTCCTTTTTTAGCTTTTTATAACATTAAATAATATATTTATAATACCATAAAATTATTAAACAAATAAATTATTAGTAATTTTTTTTCAGCACTCTCTCTACTTCCTCCCATCCTATCTTCTTCCCTTTCTCCACTTCCCCCTCTTATCATTACCCACATTGCTTTCTTTACCCTCTCTCTCACCTTTGACTTCTGCTTTCTTCCAACTGAATCCTAGATACTTAAACTCCCTCACCTCTTCTTATTTCTTACCTTTCCATTACCATTTCTCCTTTCCTCTGCCTCCACCTTTTTTCCTAAACCTTACTATGTTTGTTTTGTCTACATTCAATTTCAACCCCTTCCTCTCTAAATACCTATCTAACCTATTCAACAATCATTTCATTCCCTCCTCATCTTCTGCTAGAATTACTACATCGTCCGCATACCATAGTACCCTTAGTTTTTCTTCTCCTACTTGTACCCTTCCCATTCTATCTCTTCACAGCTTTATCTGTATGTCCGCCACCAGTAAGTTGAACAGCATTGGACTCAAATTTCTTTCTGTATTTTTTCTCTACCCGCACTACATTTTTTGTTTTTTCGTATATTTCCATGATTTTCTTTCTCAACCTCTCATTTACCCCTGTTTTTTTCGTACATCTTTCCAAAACCCTACTGTCCACTGAATCAAATGCCGCCCTTAGATCTACAAAAGCAGCCACCTTCTTTTTCTTCTTTAATCGCTTTCCTATCGCATAGTGCAGTTTGTAAACGTTGTCCATCACTCCTCTCCCCTTCTTAAACTCTGCTTGGCTTCCTGGTATCATCCTCTTCTCTATCTCTTCCCTCAACCTATTTGCTAATACCGACGTATACACTTTGTACGCCGTCGGCATAAGCGTAATCCCTCTATGCTCACTCACCTCTTTTCCCCTTTTTTTCGTTATCCGAATCACTACACCGTCCTTCCACGCCTCTGAGAAACTCTCTCCTTTCCATACTCTCCTGCATATTTTCCATAACTCCTTTCTTAAACCACTTACCCCATAAATTCACACTACATTTCTTATCTTGTCCTCTCCCACCGTTTTACCTTTTTTCAGCACTCTCTCTACCTCCTCCCCTTTCTCTACTTTTTTTCCGCCCTTTGCTCTGCCACCTCTCCTTTTCCTTAGCTTGTGTTCTGTTCTTTCTAACATCTCTTTAAAGTATTTATCTCACTCCTCTATTGTTATCTTCTTATTAATTTCTACCCTTTTTTCCTTTCCTCGTTTATTACTTTCCGCACTTGCTTCTCTGTTTTCGCCTCTCTTGCCTCTTCTAGTAGATTTTTCTTTTTTTCTTCCTTTTTCTTCTCACACATTTTTTATATTTCTTTTTTTCTCTCTTATAATATTTTTTGTGTTATCTTTCTCTTTTTTAGTCTCTCAATAACATTTCTACCTCCTTCCTCATTTTCCTACAGTCCCCATCTTACCATCCTCTCTTTCCTTTTGCCTCTCTTTTTACTCTTCTCACCGTTACTTTTCTCTTAATTCTTTCTGTCAACTTTTCAACTTCTTCGCCTATTGTCCTTCTACCTATTTCTACCTCCTCCGTCCTTCTTCTAAACTACTCTCTCGTCTCTTCCGACCAGTCCGTCTTTTCCACCCACC